>JAYKKT010000027.1:1800000-2063118 GCA_036023115.1 Brasenia schreberi | reverse complement strand
ATAAGAAGAAAAGGGACTCTGCGAAATGGATTTATTGGTTCCCCCTTTCCCTCAAAGGACTTCTTCAAAATGGCTTGCTTCCTATGACTTAAGTCAATTTGCTACTTTTGAAGAGTTGGCAAACAGCTTTATGCAAAGATTTTCGCACAACGTAGAAGTTATGCCCACTTTGAACACCTTGATGGACACGAAACAGGCTTCGAACGAGGACGTACATGCATTCATCGTTCGATGGAGGTCCCTCCTTAGGCAAATAAAAGAGTCCATCTCCGAAGGATGCGCAGTCATGCTCATCCTTGAAAATTTTAAAACAGAGATCAAAACTCTTCTTTTCTTGCGCGAAATATCTACCTTTCACAAGTTAATAAAGAAAGCTACCTTATTTGAAACCAACCTAAAAAAGGGAGTCTATGACGACTTGTGGAAGGGAAAAATACTTCCCAAAACGAGATTTGAAAAACCCAGAACTTATAGGCCACCCATGATGGACAAAGGGGCAAAACCCCAAAAGATTGCAAATGTCCGAGTGGAGTCGAGCCCGACGGGCACTTCAAAAAAGCTCGAACAACAAAAAAATAAAAAAAATGAAAAATTTCAAAAAAACTTTGAAAAATGGGAGTACACTATAGACACGAAAAATCTTCGACTCCGAGTTCTTAGGCCTGAAGTGAACCTTTTCGCAATCTACATTCGCTTTTAGGGCGTGCCAGCTAGCTTACTCAAACTAGCGAAGTATGTTTTGAAATATCTGACTTTTAAAAGGCAATTGTGGGCAAGCAGGATTTTTCGTCGCAAAACCTTCTTGCACCGATGCGCAAGGGTTGGTCTGTATGCTTAGAGACTTCGTTTGAAACAAGTTAAACTCAAAATCGATTTTGAATAAAGAAGTGTTTTGAAAACTTTGGAAATCATGCACTTTTGGCGATTTTTTATTTGGGCGACCCTAAGTCTTTCAATTTAAACCACTTAGGCGTGGAGTGTGTGCATCAAGTGGCCTAATATGGGCATTTTTGCACGATTTGTTCTGGTTTGTTCGATGCAGGTATGCACTCTAGCTCAAGTATGGCAAGTATGCAATGCAACTCACACAACTTGAATGTAAAACCCGAATTTGAAAGATATAACAGAAGAGAAAACCCAAATTGAATGCAACTCACATGACTTGAATGTAAATTGCAGAAATTTAAATATATCTATATCTTAAGAGCGGAAAGGCTCAATGTGTGCGTGGGTGTTGTATATAAATTGAAATGCAACACACGCAACTGAACCGTAAAATGCAGCAGAAGGGAGATATAGATATATATAAGAGCGGAAAGGCTCAATTGTGGCGAGTGTGTGTATGTATAAATTGAAAGACAACACACACGACTAAATTTAAGACCTGGAATTGAAATGATTACACAACTGAACTGGGAAAACTCACGCAGCAAAAAATATATAGATATGGCTATATCTTAGTATCTTTTGAGGCCAAAATGTGCGTGAGTGTTTGAGCAAACGCTCGGGTGTTTCTTTGGGTGCGAGTGTGTAATTGAAAGACAAACTCACACGACTTAATGTAACAACCTAGCTGAATTGAAATACATATATAGATAAGTGCGAAGGCTCAATTGTGTACGTGGGTGCTTGGTGTACAAGATAAGAGCGGAAAGGCTCAAGTGTACGTGTGTATCTCGTGTGTCCAGCACCAATATTACATCCGAGGGGAGACGATGCTCCGTTATTACAACCCCGTATCACGAATTGAATTAAATGGAAAAGAGACTTGATATATATCGAACAACTTACACTTTTCTAGGTTCTTGAGTTAGGATTGTACAAGGGACGAGTTCATCATCATCTCATGGCATCCGAGGCATGTGGGAGTGAAGCTGGAGAGCTTGAGAGCTTGGAGACACTTGGAGATCTGGGAGCTGCAAGTTATACTGGGTTTGGGGCCACTTGGGGCTGATTTGGGTAAGGGATGACTTGAGCCAAGGTGGCTCGAGTGGTATGATTTTTGGTTTAGGATTCGGCCAGCACTTGTCCTTGGGTTTAGGTCTTGTGAAACTCGAGCTAAGGTGGCTCGAGTGATAGTGGTTTGCTCTAGGGTTCGGCCAAAGGCTGGCCTTTGGGGTTAGCTTGTATGACTCGAGCCAAGGTGGCTCGAGTTTGGTTTGTGGGGAGCTTGGGGTAACTCAGGCTGGCTTGATGCAGCCCGGGTCTAGGCCTTGGAGGGGCTGTTTTTAGGATGACTCGAGCCAAGGTGGCTCGAGTTTGGTTTGAGGTGAAACCGAGGCTGGTTACCTAGGGTTGGCCAAGGTGGCTGTGGGGCTGGTACACGGCCAGGTTAGGCCATGGGTTTTTAGCTAGGTGGCCTGCCGAATGGCAGGCCAGGTTGTGGCGAAAAACCAAGAAGCCTGGCCACCTTTGGCCGGGCTGTTTTAGGTAGGTGGGGTGGGAAAACCCAGCGAACAGCTGGGCGGTTTTTAGGGTAGGTGGCCTGCCTCAAGGCAGGCCAGACCTTGGGTGAAGAGTGGGACACGGCCTGCTGGTGCAGACCGTGGGTTTTAGGAAAAGGGCTTGAGCCAAAAGGTGGCTCGAGCTAGGAGTGTTTCAAAGGGGAGTTCGGCCAAGGCTGGCCGAACTTGGTGTGTTCAAGGTGGGAGTTCGACCAAGTGGTGGTCGGACTTGGTTGGGCCTTAGGGTTGCTTGGTTAGGGTATTGTCTAGGATAGGGTTTTAGGTAAGTTCTAGGGTAGAAGTTTTGGTGAAAACCGGCCAGGACTTGGCTGGTTTAATGGCATTTTTAGGGGGCTTGTTTAGCTAGTTTTAGGATGGGTGGTCTAGAGTGGTTAGGAAAGAGGGAGTCTAGGTTAGGTTTTAGGAACTTACCTTGTTGCAGCACCACTCCAAGCCACCACCCAAGCCACCAAGCTCCACCACGAACTCCACTCCAAGCATGAAAAAAGCGTTGTTCTGTTTGGTGCAGCCCTTGCCTCCATGGGCCAATCCCAAGCACTCAAATGCTTTTGGCCAATAGGGCCCTCTCTCTCTCTTCCCCCCTTTTGGAGTCCACGTGAAGCACCTCTCTTGATTTCACGCAACCTCCCTTTTTTAGCCCTCTCACCTCTTTTTATAGAGTTTTCAAATGGGTCTTGGATATTGGGTCTTGGATTTGGGTCTGGGTATCCGAATCCAATCCAAACCCTATTTGGATGTGGATCGCGGATCTCAGATATTTTGAGATCCAGATTCAGTCCAAATATTTATTTGGGTTTGGATCTCAGATATTTTGAGATCTTGATCCAATCCAAACACTATTTGGATCTGGATCTGAATATTTTTGGGTCCAGATCCAATCCAAACTTTTCTTCTACTCCATGGTTTTCTGGTCCTTTCTGGTACTTTTCACCGTTGATTTTAAGCGGGATTCGATTCATCGGAGGCTCAACTCTGGCTTGGGTCTTCCCCAAGTCTTTCTTCCAACCGGTGTTTTGCTTTTCAGGACCTTTTCGGCGTTCGTTTTGATCCGCCATTTTGATTTATGGTTGGTTCCTAGTGATATCGAACTCAGATTGTCGCACTGATTCCGTTCTTCATTCTAACGGGACATGTCTCAAACTTCTGTCGACTTCCTGAGGTACTGGGCTTCTTTCTATATTTTGGAGCTGCTTTGTGCTTTTCTTTGACCCAAATTATGCTTTTACCCTTCTGTCGGGCTTTTCTCTAAACGGGCTCTCCTTTCTTCTGTTTTTGGGCAGGGGATGGCTTTTGAAGCTTCGGGTTTGAATCCTTCTTCTTGCCTAGGCTCTCTTTTTGCCTTTTGTATCATTTTTGTATTTTAAAACAGATTGTCGTTTTGGCTCAAACAAGCTTTTTGTGTTTTTGAGAGTTTTTGAAATTTGGGGTGTTTACATACACCCCACTGGGGCAGCCTTTCTCGGAGGTCCTAGACCTCCTACTCACCCAGGGCTTCATAGTACTCCCAGAAATTCCCGATGGGACCTTGCCAAAAGGGAGGTTTTTAAACAGATACTGCAAGTATCATCGGCTCAAAGGCCATGATACGAGCAAATGTTTTTCCCTTCTAAACAAAATTGAAAACTTGATAGAGTAGGGTCGACTCTAGGTCACTAAAGAACCTGAGCCTGCCCAAGCTGTACTCAATGAACCCTTTCCCAATCATGCAAGTACCAGTGGGAAGGGAAAAGAGATATGTGCTTTTGCAACCTCTAAAGGTTTTGTGCATGCATCATATTTTGGCTTCACTACTTATCTACCATCTCTCATCATTTACAAGAAAGTCGCCCAAGTAGTGATCCGGGGAGCGCTTAGAGTTCTGCCCCCGACTATAGCTGTCTTAAAAATTCTGGGTGCTCCAAATTATACAAATAGAGCCAACTTAGGAGCGAGCCTTAGGCAAAGTGTAGGGGAAGTGACCATGTCTAGAATGACCTATCAACCCCCACACTTAGAAAAAACTGCTAAAAATGTGGTCAGTATTCCTGGCCCTTCAAAAGCATGCATTCCTAAGGTTTTGCAAATCACGGACAAAGGTAAAAATGTTTTAACCTCATATGATTTGGAAAATCATCTTTCTAAGATCCCAATAAACATGTCCATCCTAGAGTTGATACAAACCTCGCCTAGGCATAGACTAGTTTTAGAAAAAATCTCAGAAAGAGCCAAGGTTAACTCGAGTATAACTCCTGAGTCCTTGTCATTCCTAGTTGCACCCATCTGTACAAAAATGCCAATTGTGTTTTCGGAAGATGAAATCGAAAGACCATATGAAACCCACAACCAAGCCCTATATATCGAGGTGGTATTGAATCACCATCCTCTAGATAGATGCTTGGTTGATGGGGGAGGAGGTCTCAACATCCTTCTACTACACGTGGCATGTCAAATTGGAGTCACCTTGACTTCTATAAACCCGAGCCCCATCGTTGTCATTGGATACGATGGGAATGCATCGAAACCTTTGGGAGCCATAGAGTTACCCATGGAAATCGGGGGAATAACCCACGCAGGGGTATTCCATGTCTTAGACATATACCCCCACTACAACCTACTTCTGGGAAGACCCTAGATACACAGCCTTCGTGCTGTGCCATCCACCTTCTATAGGTGTGTGAAAATCCCCCATGAGAATGAATCATGGTGATCCTGTGCGAAAGCTATCCCCAGCTAAGGGGAGTTCAAAACTTCCCTTGCTTGTCAAGTGAAAAGGCCTACGGGGCCAACCCCGTGAAATCCATGGACGAACCATATGAGTTCTTCCTCCAAAACCCTAGGACGGTCGTGTACGTCAAGGGGTAGCCCAAAGTTGACCCAAAAATCGTGACTATCCTAGGCAAATCCAAACTGCCTATATGTCCAAAAACCATAAACAGAAAACCATTTGAGCATGCCATGGATGATAGTAAGTTTCAAGGTCATCCTTTGTACAAAGAGTTTTCTAAAATAAGAAAACCTTGGAACATGCTGCTCAACATGGGTTACATGCCCTATCAGAGTTTAGGGAACAAAAACAATGGGCATCTAGAGCCTGTCTTTCCAAATCCAAATCCAAATAGGTATGGGATAGGCTTTGTTCCCACTATACCCCCATAGCCACCACCTACGACCACTTTGGTCAAGGATGCCCTGAAGCCTACTAAAACCGAGACCTATGGTTTAGATCTCTTGTTTAGAGACTGATTCGTGGTGTTTTCTTTGTAGGTGTGATGGAAGACCCCTTTTAAGAAAAAAGCCAAAAAAATTGCAAATTTGCAAAAACCCAAAAACATTAAAAAATAGCCAAAATACCAAAAAAACCATGTACATACCAGCTCCCTGAAAAAATTTGGAAAAAGCCAAGGATTTTGAAGAAAAAATTGTCTTCATAAAAGGACCAAAATCTTCAAAACCTATAGAAATTCCAAAACTAAAACCAGGTGTTTGTAAAAACCATGGATCAAATCCAAATTCCCTAGAATTCAAAATTCTCGAGAATGATCACAACACGGAGGAGGATCCCCTTCTCCCTGAGGAGGATCAAACCTCCGAGCTTCCCGAGTTTAACAAAATTCTTGATTTAGAAAAACCACCGAATTCTATAGGAAGGGATTTCATAGAAATCGACCTAGGGAGTAAAGAAAAACCAAAATGTGTTAAGATAGGCACATGTCTGCATGAGCATGAAAAGCATCATTCATTGCATTCATGAAAGCCTACATAGACATTTTTGCATGGATGTAAACACCCCGAAATCCCACGAATTCCTCAAAACAAACCTGGTTTTGTAAAAGCCGCCCCAAAGGGCCATTTTGAGTCTGGAAACCCAGGAGCCTTTCAGACAACCCTGTACATACGTTTTGAACTTTATATTTCAAAAATATATAATATGGCTCAATGTGTGTGAGTGCTTGAATTGAAAGACTTACACACACGACATGAAATGAAACCCAAATAGTATAACACGGCCCTTACTTGGGTCTTTCAAATAAGAGCGAAGGCTCAATGTGTGTGAGTGCTTGAATTGAAAGACTTACACACACGACATGAAATGAAACCCAAATAGTATAGGTCGGCCCTTACTTGGGTCTTTCAAATAAGAGCAAAAGCTCAATGTGTGTGAGTGCTTGAATTGAAAGACTTACACACACGACATGAAATGAAACCCAAATAGTATAGCACGGCCCTTACTTGGGTCTTTCAAATAAGAGCGAAGGCTCAATGTGTGTGAGTGCTTGAATTGAAAGACAACACACCCAACTTAAGCAAAACCCTACGTAAGTTAAAGTATATATATATTTATGTATTAGGGGCTGATTAGGCCTGTGTGTGTTCAAAATCATGCACGACTAAGAGAGTGCACGTGTGTGGGTGTGCCAAGCCACGTTATTACAAGCGGGGGGAGACTATGCTCCGTTATTACAACCCCGTATCGAATTAAATTTTAAGCAAGTATACAACTAAGGACCGAGTTAGGCACTTACTAATAGCTGGTCCGAAGATGCCTTGCTTGAGCGTGGGCTTGGCCTTCTCCTTGGGCTATAAGAGGGAGCTCCGCGAAGTTGAACGGCAAGAGGGGCTGCTGGCCGGCTGCAAATGGGGCACGGGAGAGGCGCCTTGAAGATGGCCGGCTACTAGAGACGGGTTCTTTTTGGCGTGTTGGGCTAAAGGGCCTAAGTAGGGTCACTAAGGATAGGGTTTAGTTTTAAGGTAGGTTGTGCAAAAGGTGAACCTAAGGGAAGGTCTAACGAATCACCTAGGGTTGGCGGGTTGCTATGGTGGCCGAGTGAAATGACAGTCGGTTGGAGTGGCCGAATGGGAGGACTTAGTGGTGGCGGGTAGTTGGAATGGCTAGGAGTGATGTAAGGTAGGGGTGCTAGCTAGGAGATGGGGCCAGGTGGTAGTGGTTGTAGTAGGTGTATTGGGATGATATGGGCAGGTTTTAGGGAGTCGGATAGGGTGGCCGAATGGAGCTAAAAGGTCTAGGTGGTGGCGGGTAGTTAGGGAGCTATGGGTTCGGCTGAGTGAGAAGGGTGGCAGCAAGTGGAAGGGTTGATGTTAGGGTGATAGGGGAGTGGATTAGGTGGCTGAGAGTGGAGAGGGAGTGAAGAAGTAGCAAGGTAGGATGTAGGGGACTTATCGGATGAAAAGATGGTGGTGGGTAGAAAGGGATCAACCGGATGATGGTGGTGATGGTGGCGTTCGGCTGAGCTGGGGAAGTGGTGCAAGTGGTGGCGGGATGTGGAGCAGGTGGTGGCGGGATGTGGAGCAGGTGGTGGTGGGATGTGGAGTAGGTGGTGGTTCGGCTGAGTTGGGGAAGTGGAGGACCCGGCTGGGAAGGTGGGGCGGCTAGATCATCAAACCCGCCCCCAAGGGGGGGGGGTTTATATAGGGCTGGGCTAGGTCGGTTAGGGCTGGGTTTGGGGTAGTGGTTAGGTGGTTTAGGTAGGGTGGTATGATGATAAGGTGGGCTGGAAAGGGTAGGGCCAGATATTTTAAATACAAGTGGTTTGGGTAGGTTGTGGGCTAGGGGTGGTTTAGAGGTTTAGGGTTTAGTTAGGTGGGTTGGTTCTAGGGTGAGGTTTAGTGAGCTAGGTTAGGTGATTAGGCTAGGATTAGGCTAGGTTTAGGGAAATTAACCTATGTTTAGGGAAGGATTAGGGAAGTGGGTTAGGTGATTAGGTTGGGATTAGGCCGGGATTAGGGAAGTGGGTTAGGTGATTAGGCTCAAGATTAGGGTCGGATTAGGGTGGAAGGCTAGGATTAGGTGTTTTTGGTTAGGTTTAGGTGAAGGAGCTCCCTTTGCATGGCCCATAGACCTTAACCATATCATGTTGGTGCAGCCCTAGGTTAGGTTTTGGCTAATTACAAGCTTAAACCCACCTAATTAGGCTAACCCACATGATTAACCCCAAACTTGACACACAAGTCAAGCTTAATTACAACACACACTTGATCTTATCCATCCCCACTCTCTCTCATGCCCATAATCCCACGTGAAATTCAAGTGGGCCCCACCTCCATTTATGAGAAGGTGATGTGGGCCATGGATATGGATATTGGATTGGATTTTTGAATCCAAATCCAAATCCAAGTCCATACATGGGTTTGGATTGGGATCTGGATATATATGGTCCAGATCCGATCCAATCTGAACTCTGACTCCTTCGAGCTGTGTTCGAAACGAACGGTTTGTGCGGGGCCTGACAGCATCAGTACTCCGTCTTCGTTGGGTCTTCGCCAACATGATCGTCCGCTTCTGTTTTCGTCTTCCAGAGATGACTTCAAACGATGTTTTGATGATAACAGGGTCTTGGACGTTCGAGATCCTGGGGGTGTGGATTTGATACGAGAGTTGCTGTGCCGGGCTCGACATGTGCTCCGGTTCCGGGCTCTCCTTAGCTCTCCTGCAGCCCCTCTTGCCGTTCAACTTCGCGGAGCTCCCTCTTGCAGCCCAAGGAGAAGGCCAAGCCCACGCTCAAGCAAGGCTTCTTCGGACCAGCTATTAGTAAGTGCCTAACTCGGTTCTTAGTTGTATACTTGCTTAAAATTTAATTCGATACGGGGTTGTAATAACGGAGCATAGTCTCCCCCCGCTTGTAATAACGTGGCTTGGCACACCCACACACGTGCACTCTCTTAGTCGTGCACGATTTTGAACACACACAGGCCTAATCAGCCCCTAATACATAAATATATATATATACTTTAACTTACGTAGGGTTTTGCTTAAGTTGGGTGTGTTGTCTTTCAATTCAAGCACTCACACACATTGAGCCTTCTCTCTTATTTGAAAGACCCAAGTAAGGGCCGTGCTATACTATTTGGGTTTCATTTCATGTTGTGTGTGTAAGTCTTTCAATTCAAGCACTCACACACATTGAGCCTTCGCTCTTATTTGTAAGACCCAAGTAAGGGCCGTGCTATATTATTTGGGTTTCATTTCATGTCGTGTGTGTAAGTCTTTCAATTCAAGCACTCACACACATTGAGCCTTCGCTCTTATTTGTAAGACCCAAGTAAGGGCCGTGTTATACTATTTGGGTTTAATTTCATGTTGTGTGCGTAGTACTTCAATTCAAGCACTCACACACATTGAGCTTTCGCTCTTATTCCCAAGACCTTAATCAAGGCCATATTACAAGTTATATCTGGGTTTTATTTCATGTCGTGTGTGTAAGTCTTTTCAATTCAAGCACGCACCCACATTGAGCCTTCGCTCTTATTTGCAAGACCCAAGTAAGGGCCCGTATATACCCTATATACATATCTCCCTTCGGCATTTACATTACAAGTCATTTCCCTTCGGTTATTTCCCTTCGGCATTGTCTTTACATTCGGGTTTTCCCTTTGGAGTAGCGTGAGTTTGCATTGCATCTACGCCATACCACGAGGTAGGACGCATATTGCATCAAAGCAAGCCCCGTACTCCCGTTCAAATTCGCCCATGTAGTGGAGTGTTCATAACACACACCTAGGTGGCCCATAAAGGGATAAAAAGAAAGACTTAGGCACATGCAAATCTACGTGATCTAAAAATCTGCAATCGCATTTAAAAGATCCGAATCAAAAACACCTCGAACCGCTTTCGTAAGCTTTTCCTACCCTAAACTCGATTTTTAAAGCGTACAGACCGACCCTTGCGCATTGGTGCAAGAAAGTTTACGACAACAAGAGCTCACTTGCTCACAGTCGCCACGTTAGAAGTTAGATTAAAATATATCTTCGCTAGCTTAGGTAAGCTAGCTGGCACGCCCTGTTTGTATAAATAGGCCTTAGACACTCGAGAGGATCCGCTCCAGGCCCTGAGAAGCCAAAGGGGAGGCGGGGATTTTCCTGCGTCTACAATAGACATACGAAGATATGCCGAGTCTAGACCCAAAAATTGTAGAGCATTGTCTTTCATTAGATTCAGATTCAAAACCCATAAAACAAAAGCTTAGAAAGATTCATCCAAATGTACACTCTCAAGTGAGAGAGGGTTTAGAAGATCTACTTAAAGCTGGTTTTATAAAACCCGTTGTAGACGCTCGAAAATCCCCGCCTCTTCGCCTCTTTCGTGGCTTGGAGTGGATCTTATCGTGCGTCTAAGGCCTATGTATACAAATAGGGCGTGCCAGCTAGCTTACTTAAGCTAGCGAAGATGTATTTAACACTGACTTCTAAACGTGGCGACTGTGAGCAAGTGAGCTCTTGTCGTCGCAGACCTTCTTGCACCGATGCGCAAGGGTCAGTCTGTACGCTTTTGCAAAAAATCGAGTTTTGGGGAGAAAGTCTACGAGACGGTTCGAGGTGTCTATTTCGGGTCTTTAAGATGCGATTGCATGTTTTAGATCACGTGGATTTGCACGTGCCTAAGTCTTTTCTTTTATCCCTTTTTGGGTCGCCTAGTTTGTGTGTTATGAACACTCCACTACATGGGCGAATTCGAGCGGGGCTTGCTTCGATGCAATATGCGTCCTACCTCGTGGTATGGCGTAGATGCAATGCAAACTCACGCTACTCCAAAGGGAAAACCCGAAATGTAAAGACAATACTGAAGGGAAATAGCAGAAGGGAAATAACCGAAGGGAAATAACCGAAGGGAAATAACCGAAGGGAGATATGTATATATCTTATGTATATGAGCCCTTACTCGGGTCTTGCAAATAAGAGCGAAGGCTCAATGTGGGTGCGTGCTTGAATTGAAAGACTTACACACACGACATGAAATTAAACCCAAATATAAATTGCAGTATGGCCTTGACTAAGGTCTTGGGAGTAAGAGCGAAGGCTCAATGTGTGTGAGAGTGCTTGAATTGAAGTACTACACACACGACATAAATGAAACCCAAATATAACTGCAATAAGGCCTTTACTAAGGTCTTGGGAGTAAGAGCGAAGGCTCAATGTGTGTGAAAGTGCTTGAATTGAAAGACTTACTCACACGACAAGAAATGAAACCCAAATAGTATAGGTCGGCCCTTACTTGGGTCTTTCAAATAAGAGCGAAAGCTCAATGTGTGTGAGAGTGTTTGAATTGAAAGACTTACTCACACGACATGAAATGAAACCCAAATAGTATAGGTCGGCCCTTACTTGGGTCTTTCAAATAAGAGCGAAAGCTCAATGTGTGTGAGAGTGCTCGAATTGAAAGACAACGCACCCAACTTAAATAAAACCCTTCGAAAATGAAATATATATGTACACTTATATATTAGGGGCTGATTAGGCCCGTGTGTGTTCAAAATTGTGCACGACTAAGAGAGTGCACGTGTGTGGTTGTGCCAAGCCACGTTATTACAAGCGGGGGGAGACTATGCTCCGTTATTACAACCCCGTATCAAATTGAATTTCAAGCAAGTGTATGACTAAAGACCGAGTTTAGACACTTACGAGTAGCTGGTCCGTAGAGGTCTTGCTTGAGCGTGGCCTTGGCTTTGGGCTGCAAACGGGAGCTCCGCGAAGGTAGGTGATCAAGGGTGCTGGCCGGCTGCAAGTGGGGCGCGGGATAGACGCCTCGAGGGGGGCCGGTGGCAAGTAGGCGGCGCCTCCAAGTAGGGAGTTTAGAGTGGCTGAATAAGTGGGTCTTAGGGTCACTAGGGAAGTTAGGTACCTAGGGAAACTGGACCTAAAAGGTGAGCTAGTGGGAAGGCCAAAGAGGACACCTAGGGGGGGGAGTAGTGGCCGGCGGTTTGGGTTGTGCTAGGTTCGGCTAAGTTAAAATGGTGGTGGCGGGCTGCTAGGGTGACTAAGGCTGGAGTATGGGAAGGTGGCCAGTTAGGGGATGGGACTAGGTAATAGTGGGAATAGTGGGTTTAAGATAGTGCCACGGGCAAGTCTTAGGAAATCTGATAGGGTGGCCGGGTATAGTTAATGTGAGTTAGGTAGGAAGCAAACGGTTGAGGCGGCTAAGGTTTGGCCGAGTGGGAGTGGTGGCGGTGAGGGGCTGTTGGGTGAGTAAGGTGATGGTGTGGTGGGTGGCTGGGAGTGGAGAGGTGGTAGAGAAGGGTTTAAGTAGGGTTAAAGAAGGCTTACCGGATGGGGAGAAGTGGCGAGTGGATGAAGAGGGAAGCCGAGTGTTGATGGGAGTTCGGCTGAGTGAGGTGGTGGTGTCCGGCTGGGGGGGCAGTGATGGTGGACGGAAGAGGGAAGGTGGCGGAGCAGGTGGCGGCTGGTGGAGCAGGTGGAGTTGCTGGGGAGTGGTCACGGCTGGATGGAAGATGGGAGAAGGAGAGGGCCCGGCTGGATGGTAGAGTGGTTCCCACTTGAAAACCCGCCCACAATGAGGGGGGTTTAAATAGGGGATGGGTAGGTCGGTTAGGGCTGGGCTGTGGGTAGTGGTTAGGTGGTTTAGGTAGGGTAGTATGTAGATAAGGTGGGCTGGATGGGGTTGGGCCAGATATTTTAAAACTAGGAGTTTGGGTAAATCGTGGGCTAAGGGTGGTTTAGGGGTTTAGGGCTAGGTTAGGTGGTTGGGTTTTAGGGTGAGGTTTAGTGAGCTAGGTTAGGTGGTTTAGGCTAGGTTTAGGCTAGGATTTAGGGAAATTAATCTAGGTTTAGGGAAGGATTAGGGGAGTGGGTTAGGTGATTAGGTTGGGATTAGGCCGGGATTAGGGAAGTGGGTTAGGTGATTAGGTTCAGATTAGGGGTGGATTAGGGGTTTAGGCTAGGTTTAGGCATTTTGGGTTAGGTTTAGGTGAAGGAGCTCCCTTAGCATGGCCCATAGACCTTGATCACCCCATGTTGGTGCAGCCCTAGGTTAGGTTTTAGCTAATTACAAGCTTAAACCCACTCAATTAGGCTAACCCACATGATTAACCCAAACTTGACACACAAGTCAAGCTTAATACAACACTCTTGATATTTTTCACCCCCACTCTCTCTCATGCCCAATATCCCACGTGAATTTCAAGTGGGCCCCACCTCCCTTTATGAGAAGGTGATGTGGGCCATGGATATGGATATTGGATTGGATCTCTGGATCCAAATCCAAATCCAAGTCCACATATGGGTTTGGATTGGAATCTGGATATATATGGTCCAGATCCAATCCAAACTGAAACTCTGACTCCTTCGAGCTGGGTTCGAGACGGACGATTTGTGCGGGGCCTGACAGCATCAGTACTCCGTCTGCGTTGGGTCTTCGCCAACATAGTCGTCCGCCTCCGTTTCTGCCTTCCGGAGATGACTTCAAATGCTATTTTGATAAGAACAGGGTCTTGGACGTTCGAGATCCTGGGGTGTGAATCAGATACAAGAGTTGCTGCGCCGGGCTCGACAGGTGCTCCGGTTCCGGGCTCTTCTTGGCTCTCCTGGTCCTGTCTTGATCGGGCCAAGCCACTTTGGGGTTTCAAAACATGTTTTAAAAGGGTTTTCAAAAGCTATATTATATGTTTTTTTGAAAGATAAAGTTTGAAACATATATACAGGGTTGTTTGGAAGGCTCCTGGGTTTCCAAACTCAAAATGGCCCTTTGGGGCTGCTTGTATAAAACCAGATTCGTTTAAGAAACTCGTGGGATTTCGGGGTGTTTACACCCGTTATGTATTTTGATTGGCTTTTAAACATTGTTGTAGTTCGAAAATCCAATGGGAAAATTTGAATTTGCATTGATTTCAAAAATCTGAACAAAGCCACTCCAAAGTATAATTTCCCTTTGCGAAACATTGATTTGATAGTCGATAGCACTGCAAATCATGAAATGTTTTCCTTTATGGATGGCTACTTGGGTTATAATCAAATCAAATTAGCCCCACGAGATCAGGCTAAAACTGCTTTTACCACACCCTGGGGCACATACTGCTATACAGTCATGCCCTTTGGTTTGAAAAATGCCGGTGCCATATACTAAAGAGCCATGACCACGATCTTTCAAGATCAAATTCACGAGCTCTTCGAAGTGTATGTGGATGATCTCTTGGTGAAATCAAAAACCCGATGCACACACATCGAATCTTTGCAAAAAGTTTTCGAAAAACTGAGGCTTTATAAAGTGAAACTAAACCCTCAAAAGTGCGTCTTCGGAGTAGAATCCGGCAAGCTTTTAGGTTTTATGGTAAGCCAAAGGGGCATTGAAGTTGACCCCTCTAAGTGTCGAGCCATCATAGACATGTCTCCACCCTCCAATTTAACTCAAATCCGAAGCCTCCAAGGTCGCCTCCAATCGATTAGAAGGTTTATTTCAAACCTCACAACGAGATGCGAACCTTTCAACAAGCTTTTGAGAAAAGGGGTGAAATTTGTATGGGATGACGATTTTCAAAAAGCTTTCGAAAGATTAAAAGCATATTTGGTTAATCCTCCGGTTTTAAACCCTCCAAAGCAAGGAAAACCACTTTTACTTTACATTTCTGTGCATACGAATGCCTTGGGTGCTTTATTAGCTCAATATGAGGATGATACCCATAAAGAGTATGCTATTTACTATATTTCGAAAACTCTATTGGCCTATAAAAGAAATTATCAAGCCATGGAGAAGACATGCTTGGCCTTGGTATGGGCCTGCCAAAAATTTCGACATTACTTCCTAGATCATGAGATCTAGATAGTGTTTAGGCTTGATCTAATCAAGCATTTGTTTGAAAAACCTATCCTCACGGGTAGGCTTTGTAAATGGCAGCTCCTCTTAATGGAGTATGACCTAAAATTCCACCATCAAACCTCCATTAAGGGGCAAGCCCTAGCTAATTATGTGGTTGATTTCCCTTTAGAGGATTCATATCCCATACTTGATGAAATGCCCGATGAGGGCATCTTTCTAAATCAGTTTCAAAACCATATTGTAGCAAACTGTTTAAATGAAAACCAAGTGTGGAAGATGCACTTCGATGGGGCACGAAACCAAAGAGGGGCTGGTGCGGGAGTCATCCTCATATCCCCTGAAAAGGGAGAAATCCTCATTACTATTCGCCTAGATTTTGAATGTTCTAACAATACAAGGCTTGAAAATTTTGAAAACTCTAGGGGCATCATGCATAGAAGTCTTTGGAGACTCTTTACTTGTCATAAACCAAGTATTGAAAATTTGGCAAGTCAAAAATGAAAAACTCCTTCCATACCACGAATTGGCCATCAAACTGGTTGATTCATTCAAATCATGTACACTCACACACATAGGAAGAGAGGACAATGGCATAGCCGATGCCCTCTGATCCTTAGGCTTAGCCCTAAGGGTCGATCCTACTTTGGGAACTCGATCCTTAGAAATATGGCACTCACCCACTCCATCCATTCACGATTTGGAGATTTGCGAAAACAACCAAACTTCTACTGGAAAACCCTGGTTTCAAGACATCAAAGATTTCTTAGAAAATGGAGGATTTTCAGAATTTGCTTCATCTAAAAAGCTTTTATTCGAAAGATTTCAACCCGATACATAATTTTGGGAGGGATTCTTTACAAAAAGAGTTTTACTGGCATCTTATTGAGGTGTGTCGACCTTGAGGAGGCTAGGATGATAATGCATGAATTCCATGATGGAGAATGTGGAGGGCATGTAAATGCAAACATGACGACAATGAAAATACTTAGAGCCGATTTTTTTTTGTCCACTCTAAAGCAAGATTGTCATGATCATGTTAGAAAGTGTCACCCATGTCAAGTGCATAGACATGCCATTCATATCCCATCATCAACCTTGTATTCCGTGGTCAGCCCATGGCCATTCACCATGTGGGTGTTTGACATCATAGGACCAATTTTTCCAAATGCATCAAACGAACATAGGTTTATCCTAGCAACCACTGAATATTTTTCTAAATGGGTTGAAGCTACCTCCCTGACTAATGTCCAGGGGCAACATGTACTGGCATTGATTAAGAAGAATATCTTGGCTCGATTTGGAGTTCCAAGAGACCTAGTGTCTGATAATGGCACCCCCTTCAAAAACGAGAGGATGGTAAAGTTATGTAACACTTATGGCGTAACTCACCACTTCTCATCGCCCTACTACCCTCAAGGCAACGGCCAAGTCGAAGCCACCAACAAGACTCTCATAAGCATTATTGAGAAAACCTTAGAGAAGGGTAAGACATGGCATGAGAAGTTGGATGAAGCCTTATGGGCTTATAAGACTTCCATCCGGACTCCCACAAATGCCACGCCATTTGAGTTGGTCTATGGCACAAACGTCATTCTCCCCATTCATACCAAACTGCATTCATTCCATACATCACTTGCACTCGACCTCCCCCTAGAGACGCTTCAGCATGCTACAATGGCTGAGCTTGATTTATTAGATGAAAGAAGGCTCCTTGCTATGGATCATGCATATGCATACTGGCAAAGGATAGCCCGACATTACGAAAAACATATGAAGCCTCGCCACTTCAAAGTGGGAGACCTTGTATTGATGATCATCCACCAACGTGGCCCACATCCACTTGGAAACTGGCGGCCCAAGTGGGATGGTCCTTATGTTGTACGTGGAACCACCACGAACAATCATACTAGTTAATCGATATTGAGGGAAGGAATTTAGCAAATCCTATGAATGCCTAATATTTGAAAAAATACCATGTGTAGGGTCTAAGCTAAATTCCCTTTTATGAAAATATTTTGAGGAAATCTCCTTAGAAACTTCGTGAGTGAGGATCAAAGTAGATCATGCAACCCTGAATGAGAGAATCGATGCTTGCGAAAAAGCAGAGTTTTCAAAAACAGATGGGTTACATTTCAAAATTCATCTTACAAAGGAGGGCCTAGTTCAAAATAGCAAAATACTTGCAAGCAGTACATGCTATTTCTAAATAGGTTGATCTGGGATGAATCGAGTAGATCATTGGGATAAGTCCTTCCCCTCTTCTCTTCTCTTCCCAAAAAAGAAAATTTGGCAAAAAGCAAAAAGGGAAATCCCTACAAGAGTCTCTTTCGAAAAGAAAGCTGAACTGAAAAGAAAAAAAATCATTTCTTCTATAGAAAACAGGGAACAAAGAAAAAATACTCCCAAAAGGAGACCCTCTATGAAAAAAGAAAAGTGGCCAAAAGCTCAAAAGAGCAGTTTTCCGCCTCTTTGCCTCAAACCACGGGACGCTCCAGAAAGGACCGTGGTAACTCTTTCCCCACCGCTGCGACTTATCTCAAGTAAGGAAAGATTCATTTCAAGGAGTCCTAAAGTAAAAATAGGATTTGCTTAATGGAATCTCATTTTGTTTGAGAATTAGACGTTGTTGGGTAAGGCGTAGAAATTTTGAAATGCTACTTGATTTTCTTATAAAACCTCTGCTAGATTAGCGAGTGTTAAGACTCAAGTAAAGGACAACACGAGAAGCTGAAAATCCTTAGGATCAAAGCTAAAAGAGTTTTTCCTCTCTCAATAACGAATTGAGAAAAGCCCCGAACATCGAGCAACATAAGACCAGCTCACTTGGTGCAACAGGTCTTCATAAAACTCCCAAGTTCGACCATTCCATTAAGTCTCTGGAAAACCATACTTTCTAGCATATCATTCCATGCCATTCACTCATATGTGCATGCATGGACATCAAATACATGATCCCAATTAGGACCAGAACCGTATTAGGTAAAGTCCCCTTTGGCAGAAATCCCCTCTTATCGAGCACAAAGGAAAAGTTTTCTCAAAACTGGGACGATCCCATATTCTCGAGGATGAATCCAGGGAGAAAGCAAACAGGGGTGTTGTCTTCTTTGCCATTATCCAAATAAAATTAGATAATGACAAAGAGAGGCATCTATAAACACCCCAAAATCAAATAATTTTTCAAAACAAACACCTAGTTGAAAATCCATTTCAAAACCAATTGTGAGTTTTCGAAAACCCAGGAGTTCCAAAAGCTTTAAACTTCTATTGAAAACCCTTTCGAATTATGAATTTCTTAAACTCGGGCCAAGTCCCAATTTTGTAAACAACCTAATCCAACAGGTGGAGCTTGATCAAAAGCAGCTCCAAAAACAGATCCAAAAGCCCAAAAGTCAGCCCGGCCTGATAAAAGTAGGATCAAAAGCAAGAGGAGAGCCCAGGCCAGAAGCAGACTTCAGCCCTAGAGCATGAAAAGCAAAGCCAAAGCACCAAACCAAATCATCAGAAATCCAAGCTCAAGCTTAAAATTCCAAAAATCAGATGAAATAGAGTCCCGAAGGTGAGAAGGAGATTGGACGAAAAGGTTGGGGAAAACAGAGACCAAGATGGAGCACTGATGAAGCTAGGGCCCGTGAAAATTGTCCATCTAGATACGCCAAGAAGGACTGAAAAAACAAAAATTTGGATTGAATATGAACTTAAATATCTAGATCCAGACCCAAATAGTATTTGGATTAGATTTGGATCATAAAATCCAAATCCAAGATCCAAACCCAAGACCCACCTCCTTTGCCTATAAATAGAGGTGAGGGGGTGGTGGAAGTTCACGTGAAACTCAATTGGAGGCTTGGGGAGAGAGAATGCATAAAGTAAGAGAGAGCAAAATGGTGGGCTAGATATTTTCAAGTGGGTTAGCCTTGTGGGTTTGATCAAAGGTGTGGGTTCAAGCCATGTATGGACCTGGACCTAACCAAGGGGTTGCACCAACATGCAAAGGGCGTGGACTTGAAGCAAGGATGGGTTGCAACCAGATGGAGTTGGCTCCAAGAGGTAGGTCTCTCTAACCTAGCCCTAATCTAGCCGATCAACCTCACCCCAAACCAACCTAACCTAGCCTACCTGCCCCAAACCAACTCCCTTTTACCACCTAGTTGGACCCTTCTCACCCAACTGACTCCCCCATTTGACTTACGCCAAACCACCTAGACCTAACCCAACCACTCTCTAACCGACCTAAACCTAGACCTAGCCCAGCCCACTTTACCACCGGCCTAGCCTAACTCTAACCGAGTGCAGCTATACTTGGTTTGAGTCTAGTAAAAACCTGTCCGCACAACCTTACTGTCGATCGCACACTTGCGGCCATACCTTGCACCGCCATACCCCCACCCGGCTGCCTTGTCCCCATCTCCAACCGAACCCCAGCCAACACCCACAGCCTACTACCCCTGCCCCAACCAACACCTAACTCCCAGCCGAACACCAGCACCCGGCCACCCTAGCGCCTGCCATCCTCACCGTGCCCCAACCTTCCGCAGCCAACACCTACCTGCCACCCGCGCCTCGCTGCACCCCCTATGCACCTCGGCGCACCTGCTGCACCTCACTGTGTCCTACTGCAGACCCCCTACAGCGCCCCAGCACCTGTCGCCTTCCCTTGCCTAGCGCCGACCACCTTCCCACACCCATCTACCGACCTACCCCGAACAAGCACCCCACACTCCCTAGCAGCACCTGCCGCACCTCAGCCCGAGCCATCACCCTACCTCCCTAGCACCACCCTAACACCCCAGCCCACACCTTAGCCGTGACCTACCTAGCTCTCATCCCAAATCATCCTGCTAACTAGGACCACACCTTAGCCGTCACCCACTTAGTTAACCTACACCTTGGCCGAACTAAGTCCCTCCTAAGCTCTCAAGTGCTTGGCTGCCCCCAAGCCAACCTAAGCCTAAACCTCACGTCTAAACCCACCTAGGGAGACCTAACTCGAGGCTGCCAAGGAGGACGGACCCTAGCAGATTTAAGAGGAAAAGCCCACCACTTGAAAGTGTTTAAATTCGATTTTTACCTTACTCATTTGAATATTCAATTCAATTCGATACGGGCTTGTAATAATGGAACGTAGTCTCCCCCCCGAAATGTAATATTCATGCTTGATACATGTAGACACCGAAAATTCTCACTTCTGGTTCTTAGGCCTAAAGTGAACCTTTTCGAGTTCTACTTCGCTTTATATGGTTGTGCCAGCTAGTTTGCTTTAAAACTAGCAAAGTTTTGAAATATCTGACTTTTTTGGGCGATTATGGGCAAGCGGGATCTTTTCGACGCAAACCTTCTTGCACCGATGCGCAAGGGTCAGTTTGTACGCTTATGGACTTTGATAAAATGGTTTTGACTCTTGAAAATGTAAGTGTTTGAAAATATGGATTCGATTTGTGTTTGTGTTTGCAAGTTTTATATACGTGGGTTTGCACGTATCTATGTCTTTCAATTTTATGCTATTTAGGCCAACTAGGTGTGTGCGCAAGTGACCTAAGTTGGGCGATTTTTGCATGGGACTATGGGGTTTGCTTTGATGCAATATGTGTCCTAACTCGTGGTATGGAGAATATGCAATGCAAACTCACACAACTCCAAGGGAAAACCGGAAATTGAAAGACAATGCTTAAGGGAAATTGCATAATGGAAATTGCAAAAGGGAAATTACAAAAGGGAAATAGGGCTATATCTTAAGAGCGGAAAGGCTCAATTGTGTAAGTGTATGCCATGTATAAATTGAAATGCAACTCACACAGCTGAACCTTAAAACCCAAATCTTAAAGACATAGCGGAAGGGAAATACTTATAATATATATGGGCCCGAAGATCGCCAACGTGTGTGTGGGTGTTGTGTGTATATGTAAATACAACTCACACGACTTGTAATGTAAAAGCCAAATAGAATTGCAATATGGCCCTTAGTAGGGTCTTGGGAGTAAGAGCAAAAGCTCAATGTGTGTGAGTGTAGAATTGAAAAACCACGCACACAACTTGAATGAAACACCCAAATAAAATTACAATATGGCCCTTACTAGGGTCTTGGGAATAACAGCGAAAGCTCAATGTGTGTGTGTGGAATTGAAAGACAACACCCACGACTTGTAATGGAAAACCCACGCAACCGAATGTATATAAATATAACTATATCTTAGGGGCTGTCAAGGCCCGTGTGTGTGCCAAAAGGTGGGCAGCTAAGAGCGGAAAGGCTCAAGTGCACGTGTGTGTTGGTGTGCCAAACCACATTATTATAATCGGGAGGAGACAACACTCCATTATTACAACCCCGTATCAAAATTTAATTAAACATAAACAAGTTCATATAATAGACCAAGTTAAGGCACTTATATGTAACCGGTCCATCTTCAACTTGCTGGAATTTGGCCTCGTGAGTCGCCTTGGGTAGCCAAGAGGAGATCCTTAGGTAGTTTGAGAAAAGGATAGGATTTGAGTGCTTTAGGGACAGGTAGGGGCTGGACGGTTGGTTTATGGGAGCCAAGGGAAGGTAGGTTAGGTGTTGGGAATTGGCCGAATAGGGGTGGCAGGTGGTGGTAGTTTGTGTCCGGCTGGGAGAGATGGGAGATGGAAGATGGAGGTGTTGATGGCAGTCGGGTGATGGAGTGGCAGGTGCTGTGGGATGGTGAGAGAAGGTGGAGGTGTTGGTGGCAGGTTGTGTTGATGGTAGAAGGGAGTGTAGGTGTTGTCCTGGCCAGCTGGTGATGGAGGGAAGGTGCTGGTGGTGGCAAGAGATGGAGGGAAGATGGTGGATGAATGGGAGCCAGATGGATGAGAGGGGTACTAACCGGGAGGAGGTGCTGTTGTCCTGGCCGGTTGGGAAGGTGGATGATGGTGTGGGATGAGATGGAGGGGAGAGAGAGGGTGCTGGCCGAATGTGGAATCAAGGGGGCTGGCGAATGTGGAATGAAGGAGAGATCCTGATAGGTCAGCTTGGGGGGGGGTTATGAATGAGTGTTGGGATTTTATGTGGGGGCCTCATGTGAGTGGCTGGCCGAATCCATCGGATGGTAGGTCGGTTGGGGGATGAGTGGCTGGGAGTGAAAGTGGGCTAGATATTTTAGGTGGGCTGGGATTTAAGGTGGACTAGATATTTTAGGATGGGGGCTGCAACTAGTTTAGGTTTTAGGGAATGTTGTGGGCTAGGTTAGTGGTTTTGGGGTAGTTTGGTTAGGTGGGCTGGGTTTGGTTGGTTAGGGACTTAGTTAGGTCAACTATGGTTGGTTTAGGGCTATTTGGTTAGGGTCTAGTTGGTCTAGCTAGGTGAGGTTGGCTTGGTTTTGGGTGAGAAGGGCTAGGTCTAGGCTAGGTTTGGGTTAGGTTTAGGAAAGGTGGCTGGGTGAGGTAGGCTAACTTAGGGTTAGGTTTAGGAACCACCCTTGGTGTTGGTCCATTGCAGCCATGTCCAAGTTGGTGCAGCCCTAGGTTAGGTGTAGGTGCATGCAAGCTTAAACCCACACTCTAGGTTAAACCCACAAGGCTAACCCATTCTTGACCAAAAGTCAAGCCTACCAACTTTCTCACTCATACTTTATCCCCTCCTTTCTCTCTCTACCCAAGCCTTCAAAGGCTTTTCACGTGAAATATTTGTGGGCCCCTCACCTCCATTTATGAGAAGGTGATGTGCACCATGGAAATAGATATTGGATTTGGATCTTGGGATCCAAATCCAAATCCAAATACATGTTGGGTTTGATCTGGATATATATGGTCCAGATCCGGCCCAAATCTGATTTTTTGATTCCTTCATGGCGTTTCGAAACGGACGGTTTGTGCAGGGCCTTGCGTTGGGTCTTCTTCTCACCTTCAGGAGTTCATTTTGAGCAAATTTCTGATATCTGGGGCTTGGATGTCTGAGAATTTGGGGATGCTTTGATCAGGTTGTACCTGTTGGACTCATCTCTTTACAAAATTGGGACTTGGCCCAAGTATAATATATTTTACATCAAAATGGGGTTTTATACAAAATTTGGAGTTTTTACAACTCCTGGGCTTTCGAAAACTCAAAATCTGGTCTTGAAAAGGGGATTTTAAAACCAGGTATGTTTTCGAGAATTATGGAAATTTGGGGTGTTTACAGATGCCCCTCTTTGGCATTATCCAAATGTATTTGGATAATGGCAAAGAAGAAACAACCCATATCGGTTTTTCTCTCAAATTTTTTCGAGAATACACCATTTATTTCACAAAAAACCCTATTTTCTTTTACCACAAGTGGGGATTTTTAGTAAAGGGGGCTTTTCCTAGCTATTTTCCTATATATATGATCATGCAAGAATGACTCTTTGAATGCATGCATGAGAAAATTTTATTTTTGGGTTTTTGAGCCCGAAGAGAGCCTTTTGAGGCTGGCTGCTCCGAGCAGGTTTTTACCCATGTCTTCTTGACATTTTCCGGGTTTTCGAGCTTTAGAGAGAGCCTTTTGAGGCTATCTGCTCTAAGCAGGTTGTACCCTTGTCTTTTTGACATTCGTGGGTTTTTCGAAAATTTCTTATGAAAAGGAACTCCTTTTAACTTATATTGAAAAGGACTTCCATTTTTCATACTTTCCTTCATTCGGGTTTCAATACCTGTTACTCAGTAGAGGTTTTGAGTAGAAAAATTTGGAAAATATTTCAAAGTTTCATTTCCTACAAAATAGAGTCGAGTTCTCAAACAAAATGACATCCAAATAAGCCGATTTTATTCGTACTTTAGGATTTTTGCAAATTTGAATCTTTTTCCTCGGGGATAAGTCGTAGGGATATGGGAAAGAGATACCACGGTGCCTTCTGAAGCGTCCCGTGGTTTTAGGCAAAGAATCGGAAAATCGCTCTTTGGGGCTTTGACTTTTTGTTTCTTTTTTTCACAGAGGGTCTCCCTTTGGGAGTATTTTTTTATTAATCCCTCTTTTCTTTAAAGGAGAGCAGCTCTTTAGAGGAGTTTTTGTATTCCCTGTTTATGAAGGAAAGACCTCTTTGGGAGGAGGTTTTTTATATCTCCTTTTTCTTTTGAACGAGAAGACCTCTTTCGGAGGAGTTTTTGTATTCCCTGTTTATGAAGGGAAGATCACTTTCGGAGGAGTTTTTGTATTCTCATTTTTTTCTTTTTTCTTTTGAACATAGCCAATTTTCCTTTTCTGAGAGAAAGTAAGATGGGGGGAAGGCTTATCCCTTTAGTTACTCGATTCAAACAAGATCGTCCTATTTCTTAATAGCATCTGCTATTCAAAAATATTTTGATATTTTGAACAAGGCTTAATCTTGTAAGCCAGGGATTTTTGAAATGTCGCCAATTCGTTTTTGGAAGACTCTACCTTTCGCAAAGTATAAATTCCTCCATTCAAGGTTATACAATCGACTTTGATCCTTCTTTCAAGAAGTTTCAAAGGAGTTCGATTTTTCAAAATCTTTTTGAAAAAGAATTTAACATAAACCCTTTTGAATATTTCAGCATTTTCGGGGTTTTGCTAATTTCGACCCACAATATCAACAAATTTCTGATTTTTGTTGCCCTTTTTAAGATATGGGGACATTCCTACTCAGGTTTGCCAACCTCTTGGGCTTTCTTCGGGGTGATATGATGCATGCTATGCACTCCATGTGATTCAAAATGGAAGTACATGTTTTTTATGCAACGATGAACATATGAAATTTATCTCACAAATCATGAAGGAGATGCATTCGTTTATCCATGGAAAGTGTCTAGTGGCTATATTTAAAAATGCCCCTAGCTTGATGGGAATTTCGCATGGCCATATGGTGAAGGGCCATGGCTTTTCAAAAGGATTTTGGATGGACAATGGTATGTTCATGTCCATGCACTTCCATGATTTTTCTAACATGATCATGATACTTTTTGCTCAAGGATAGAAAACACAACCAGCCCTAAGTGATCGTCATGGCCATCATGTTTGATTTCGACATGGTCTCCAGATTTTCATCGTGAAATTCATGTGCTTTATCCTAACACAATCAAGGTTTTCATATAAACTCAAAGTTTTGAGAATTCTTCTTCTCAAAGTTGTATGTAGGGTTAAATTTTTGAAATTTTGATCCCTTTTGAGAAAGCAATTTTGGGAAATCCTCCCTTGCTATATGAAGATGGTTTCTATACCAACCCTTTTGATCGAAATATGTTTTCCATACTTGGTTTTGGTCAAGCATGGTTTTTGGAATTCATTTTGAAGATTCATGCCTTCACGGGGCATTTGATCAAGTATGGGGAATGTGTCTCAAAGAGGCACTTCAGCCACACGATGTAGGGCTTGTCCCTTAATGGAGTCTTGAGTTTGAACTCGTACTCCGTTGAAAAGAGCTGCCATTTACTTTGCCTATCTGTTTAAGATAGGTTTTCAAAATGAGTGCTTTAGTGAACATCATTCCCTTTTTCATGACAGGGGAGATGATGTCTCGAATTTTGAAGGCCTACAGCAAGGCTAAGCACGATTCTTCTCTTGGCTTAGTGATTCCTTTCACATGCCAATAGAGTTTTCGAAAATGTATGGCACATTTGGATGAATACCATCTTCATTTTGATCTGATCAAGCACACAATGCACGAATTGTAATGCTTGGGAGGTTTTTATCAAAAGAATTTTGAAAGGTTTTTGTGAAATGCTAACCCTTTTTTCGAGATTCTCATTTCCTTTTGAAATTTGCCTTGAAGGTGTCTGATTTGGTTCGTATGGAGACATGCCTATGATGGCCCGATACTTAGGGGGTCAACTCTTATTGCTCCTTTGGTTTTTCAAAACCCTGAATTCGAGTTCTAAGGTGATATCTAGACTCGATGCATATGAATGATTTCAAAGTGTAATGCATGATTCTTATGCACACACTATGGGTTAAACTCATTTCTAAAAATCCCCAATTTTCCATAAGTCAAGGATTTTGCGAAGTTCAGGAAGCTTGGAGGTGTTTATTCCTCCTTGCTTTGGTGATTCTCTAGCTTTTCATTTTGAAAACGCTCTAGGCAAAAGGGATGGACAGGACCAGCTTTTGGATACTTGGGTTCTTGGCAGTATATACAATTTTTGAAAAATTTTTTTTATAATTTTCGAAAATGCACTTTGTACATGGCCAAATGCTTTTGAAACAAAATTTCTTTTTGGAATTTTCGTTTTTCCAAATGTTTTTGAGATTTTGAGGGTTTTTCAATTTTTTTGGTTTTTTCAAAAGTCGGGATCTTCCATTGAACCTTCAAAGAAAACATTCATGAATCAGACTCTAATCAGATAGGTCTAAGACATGGGTTTTGGTTTTAGAGGTTCTACAGGGCACCCTTGACCCAGATTGTCTTAGGTGGCAGCTTTGGGGCTATGGGTGGGCTGTAGCCTAGTCCATATCGTTCCCTATTGGCTCTAGGTAGGACAGGTTCTAGCCTACCTTGGTTTCGGGTTCCCAGGCCCATGTAGGGTTTATATCCCATATTTAGAATCATGTTCCAAGACTTTTTGCTTTTCGAAAAGTTTTGGTATAATTCATGGTCTTGGAACATGGAATCATCCATGTCGGGGATATATACCCTTTTGGTTATTGGGAGTTTGGATTTTGGGGTGATGGAAGACTTGGGCTTCCACACAAACCTGGTTTGGGAGACATGTCTCTCAAAGAAAACCATGCTTGGTTCTTTAAGAGGCTTTGGATATTTCGGGATGATAGAAGACTTGGGCTTCCACACATCCCAGGTTTGGGAGATGTGTCTTTCGACGGAAACCAGACTTGGTCCTTTGAGAGACTTTAGATTTTTCAAGATGATGGAAAACTCAGGTTTCCACACAACCTGGGTTTGAGAAACATACCTTTCAAGGGAAGCCAAGCTTGGTCCCTCGAAGGATTTTGAATATTTCGGGGTTTTAGAAACCTTATAGTTCCAAATAACCCCATTTTGGAAGCCGTGCTTGGTCCCTTGAGAGACTTTGGACTTTTCAGGGTGATGGAAGACTTATAGTTCCATATAACCTGATTTTGGGAGAAATTTGCTTCAAGGGAAGCCTAGATTGCTCCCTCGAAGTTTTTGACATGCTCCCTAGGTTCAACTCGTGTTGCCCCTAGGGATGGATTTTGTTTCGAAGCCATAGCCTTGGTTCCAGGGTACAAGACTAGGCTCGAAAAAGTGAGTTTTTCTATGGTAGGGTTATGAGCTCCTAAGATGTTGATGCATGCATTTTTTGAACTTTTTTTTTTTTTTTAAATTCTTTTGGGTGGTGCGGGATATTTGGCGCACCTTGAAAATCCTCAAATTTTGGCACAATTTGTGGGTTTGTGTGTGCATAGGGGTTATCCAATGCATCTGATGACCCTATATGAAGAAGAGAGTTTTAAGAATGATGGGTTTCAGGCATACCTCTTTGTGGCTTGTCTACCTTTTCAGGGTGAGAGCAGGCCGATTTCCCGGGTAACTCTGTTTTGAGCCCCTGGGGTTTCACGAGGCGTTCCTTTTTGAAACCTTCCTGTTTTTCACTCTCGTCTTTTTGTGGGGTGTGGTTTTCATGTCCCACAGTGTGTGTGTGTGCCTAGATTTAGAAATTTCACTTGAATTTTTCGAAATTTCAAAGTTTTGTTTTTCAATTTTTTTGTTTTTTTGCAAGATAATAAGATTTTTTTGATTTTTTCAAATAGACAAATCTTTTTTTTATTTTTCTATGGATTTTGAAAAGCTTTGATATTTAGGAGTGGATGACTCATCCCTTTTCCGAGATTCATCTTTGATCTCTAATCCTTCGTTGAGTTTGAGATCGGTTTTCAATTCATGATCTTTATGTGCCCTAGAAGAGCTGCTATGTGATCGATGGGCTTTATGCCCCTTGCTTAAAGCATCCATCTTTTGAAATATTTTTGAAATATCATCAAGCTCTTTTTGGGCTTTATTTATTTTAAAAGCCTTCTTTAGTTTACTCAATGAGGATTGTTGTAGTTTTTTATCCATTTTCTTGCAAATTTTTTAATCGAATTTTGAAAACACTTTTTGGAAAAAATTTCAAGAGTTTTGTTTGTTTTATCAAAGTTTTAAGACCCAGGTCCCACCGGGCGTGCCAATTGTATAGACACCGAAAATTATCACTTCTGGTTCTTAGGCCTAAAGTGAACCTTTTCGAGTTCTACTTTGCTTTATATGGGCGTGCCAACTAGTTTGCTTTAAAACTAGAAAAGTTTTGAAATATTTGACTTTTTTGGGCGATTATGGGCAAGTAGGATCTTTTCATCGCAAACCTTCTTGCACCGATACGCAAGGGTCAGTTTGTACGCTTATGGACTTTAATAAAATGGTTTTGACTCTTGAAAATGTAAGTGTTTGAAAATATGGATTCGATTCGTGTTTGTGTTTGCAAGTTTTATATACGTGGGTTTGCACGTATCTATGTCTTTCAATTTTATGCTATTTAGGCCAACTAGGTGTGTGCGTAAGTGACCTAAGTTGGGCAATTTTTGCATGGGACTATGGGGTTTGCTTCGATTGAATATGTGTCCTAACTCGTGGTATGGAGAATATGCAATGCAAACTCACACAACTCCAAGGGAAAACCCGAAATTGAAAGACAATGCTTAAGGGAAATTGCATAATGTAAATTACAGAAGGGAAATTGCAAAAGGGAAATAGGGCTATATCTTAAGAGCGGAAAGGCTCAATTGTGTAAGTGTATGCCATGTATAAATTGAAATGCAACTCACACAGCTGAACCTTAAAACCCAAATCTTAAAGACATAGCGAAAGAGAAATACTTATAATATATATGGGCCCGAAGGTCGCCAACGTGTGCGTGGGTGTTGTGTGTATATGTAAATACAACTCACACGACTTGTAATGTAAAACCCAAATAGAATTGCAATATGGCCCTTAGTAGGGTCTTGGGAGTAAGAGCGAAAGCTCAATGTGTGTGAGTGTAGAATTGAAAAACCACGCACACAACTTAAATGAAACACCCAAATAAAATTGCAATATGGCCCTTACTAGGTGTAAACACCCCAAAATTCAAAAATTTTGCAAAACCAAATGCCTGGTTCGAAAATAAGCTCAAAAAGCCAAGTTTAGAATTTTCGAAAACCCAGGAGCTCAAATACTTCAAACCTCCGTTTTCCAACCCTGTTTGAAACATGAAATTCTCAAAAGTGGACGAAAGACTCATTTCTACAAAAGCCTAGACGAACAGGTGAAGCTTGGCTCAAAGCAACTGCAAAAGAGATTCAAAAATTCAAAGATTATGCCCAGCCCGATGAAAAGCAGATTTCAAAGACAAAAGAGGAGCCCAGGACACAAATGGACTTCAAGCCAGAAGCATCAAAGGCCAAGCCAAAAGTACCCCTTAAATCACGAGCAATTCAAATCAAAAACAAGAAAAATCAGTTGAAACAGAGTCCGGAAAGGTGAAAAGGAGCTCGGACGACGAAATTGGGAAAAACCCAGCATAAGACAGAGCGTTGATGAACTCAGGGCCCACACAAAGTGTCCGACTCGAAATGCCAGGAAGGACGGAAGAAGAGAAAACTTTGGATCAAATCTGGATCAAAATATCCAGATCCAGATCCAAACACGACTTGGATTGGATCCAGATTTCAGAACCAAACCAGGATCCATATCCAAGTTCAAGCTCTATAAAAGGACGTGAGGGGGGGAGGTCCAGGATCTTTTTTTTTTCACATGAAAGCTTAGTTGGTGGAGAGAGAGAGAGAGAGGGGAAAGGTCAACAAGGGGGTTGGCTTTCCCCCTTTGCTTTTTGTAAAAAGGTGGGCTGGTATTGTAGACCAAGGAGCTTCTTTATTTCAAGCCAAAGCTTGGTTGCTGCCCAAGGAGATCCGGCAGCATTGGATGGGCCACCCCTTGTGAAGATTTGCTGTGTGGAAACCAAGCAAACCACGGCTAAGGTGAGTCCCTAGAACCCACCTAAACCGTCTCTCTTCTTGTCTCTCTAAACCACCCCATACCATCTTTGAAAACCCAGCAAAGTCCAGCCAAGGAGCTGGCCGAACTTCACTAAAAACTAACCTAGTTTTACCCAAGTCCGTCCCCACCTAAGACTATCCCAAGCTCGGCCATTGGTTGGCCGAGTTCACCCTAGATCTGCCCCACTAAGCACCTAAATCCTAACTTTCTAAACCACCTAGCCTTCTTGAGAAAATCCAGCAAGTTCAACCAAACAAATGCTGGCCGAACCTTGCAGAAATCGAACCTAGACTCTACCCAAAACCATCCCCACCTAAGCCCATACTAAGCTCGACCAATAGCTGGCCGAGCTCACCCTAGGTTTGTCCTATTGAGTCCCCAAATCCCAACCAAAACTATCCCTAAGACCTGCCCAGCTCGGCCACCATTGGCCGAACCATCTCTTTAAAACTTCACCCTAGTTCCCACCTAAGACGAACCCTCAAGCTTGCCCAGCTCGGCCACCATTTGGCCGAGCATCCACTTAGGGCCTTTTCTTAGAACTTCGCCTAGGATCAACCCCAAAACGCCAAACAAGCTCGGCCACCACTTGGCCGAGCATTCCTTTAGGACCCTTCCCAAATCCACCTATGGACCATCACCCAACTCGGACCCTAGCTGGTCGAGTATCACCTTAGTACTTGGACTAAATCCCTACCTAAGCCCTTCACCTTAGTACTTGGACTAAATCCCTACCTAAGCCCTTCACCTTAGAGCTGGCCTTAGATCCCCTACACCTTGCCTTAAGTTTGCTTGAATCCCACCCAAAACCATAGAACCTTCGTGTGTCGACATAGCCTAGATCGTGAACTAGGATAAAAAACTCCACGCATCGGATCGGTTCGCAGCGAGAGGTCCATCCAACGGCTATATCCAAGGTCGGATCTCATTGATAAAGAAAGCCCAAGTAGACGACGTGTAAGTGTTCGAATCTGATCTTTTACATTGTTTCAAGTTCAATTAAATTCGATACGGGGTTGTAATAATGGAGCGTAGTCTCCCCCCGAGATGTAATATTGTGGTTTGAAACACAAATCACACACGTACACTCGCGCCTTTCCGCTCTTATCTGCACACTTTTGCACACAAACGGGCATCAACAGCCCATAGGATATAGCTCTATTTATATACATTCAACTGGGTTTTAAGGTTCAAGTCATGTGAGTTGTCTTTCATTTTATACACTCAAAGCACTCACTCACATTGAGCCTTTCCGCTCTTACATATATATACGTATTTCCCTTTCAACTGAGTTTTAAATTCAAGTTGCGTGAGTTGCCTTTCAATTTATACACTCAAAGCACTCACTCACATTGAGCCTTCTCGCTCTTAAGATATAGCTATATATTTTCTTTCCGCATCTAAGATATAGCCATATTTTCCCTTCTGCAATTTCCCTTCTGCTATGTCTTTAAATTCTGGGTTTTCCCTTCAAGTTGTGTGAGTTGCATTGAATATACGCCACACTCGAGATAGGGAGCATACTTGCATCGAATAATCCCAAGCAAACTCATGTAGAATCTGATAAAATCGAGCACTTGATGCACACAATTACACGCCAGAATTTGCTAAAACCCAAGAGACATAGGAACGTGTAGATCCCATGCATAAAATTTGCAATTTTGACAAAACCAATCGATAAAACACTTTCATGTTTTCAAAAGAGTCGTGTTTGTTCAAAAACGAGATTTCCTAAAGCGTACAGACTGACCCTTGAGCGTCGGTTCAAGAAGGTCTGCGACGAAAAGATCCCACTTATCCACAGTCGCCTCAAAAGTCAGATATTTTTAAAACTTACTTCGCTAGTTTGACAAAGCTAGCTGGCACGCCCTTTTAAAGCGACGTAAGCACAAAAAGATTCGCTCTAGGCCTAAGAACCCGGAGACGAGGATTTTCCGTGTCTACATATTTAGCATGCCCGGTGGGACGTGGGTCTTAAGGAAAATCGATACAAACAAACAAATCTCTTAAAAATTTTTCAAGAAAAAGTGTTTTAACTCTTTGTCTTTTGCATTTTCATAGTGGGATTTTAAAGCATCGAAGTCATGTCGAGTTCAGACTCCAATGAAGTGTCTAGCCATGCCTCATGTACCTCAAGTTCTTATTCTAGGAGATTTTTGAAAAATCGAAACCAAAAAGAGGAAATAGAAGAGTTGAGAAGGGATTTTGAGGCCAAGATCGCTGCTCTTAGCCAAGATGCTGAAGCAGTTGATTCCTGTTCGTCAAATGGCGAACAAAAGGCCAAAAAAAGATTTGAAAAAACTCACAAAAACAAGGAGACTTCCCCAATGGAAGGCAACCAATACCACGACTCCTTCACTCATAAGGATCGTAAAGCCCTACAGCAGCTGCTGAAAGGGCAAAATAAAGAGAAAAAGACGTACGCCCTGTCTGATTTTCTTCCTTTAGATTATGAAATAGACAGCGACGACGAAATACCGAATTTCCATCGGTATAATGGCACGGGAGACCCTAGGTCTCACTTGCAACTTTTCTCTCGTCAAGCCCACAAAAAAAAGGACTCGATGAAATGGGTGTATTGGTTCCCTTTATCCCTCAAAGGCACAGCTTCCAAATGGCTAGCTTCCTACGATCTGAGCCAGTTCGCAACTTTTGAAGAGTTAGCGAACTATTTCATGCAAAGATTTTCACACAACGTAGAAGTCACGCCTACTTTGAACACTTTGAGGGATACGAAGCAAGGTATGAACGAAGATGTACATACATTTATCGTTCGCTGGAGGTCCCTCGTTGGGTAGGTGCGAGAACCCATATTCGAAGGATGTGCAGTAATGCTCATCCTGGATAATTTTAAAACTGAGTTGAAAACCCTTCTCTCCCTACACGAAATCTCTACTTTCCACAAACTGATTAAAAAAGCATTTTTTTTAAACAAATTTGAAAAAAGGGATTTATGACCATTTGTGGAAAGGGAGCGTGATTTCAAAAACTCGTTTGGAAAAACCCGTCAATTACGGGCTACCCACCATTGACAAAGGGGCGAAACCCCAAAAGATCACCAATATCTAGGTAGATCCAAGACTGGCGAGCACTTCAAAGAATTCTGAGAGTTTCGAAAACAGAAAAGACAAAAAAATACAAAAAACATTTGAAAAACGGGAGTACACTCCGCTGGGGCAACCTGTGTCGGAGGTCCTAGACCTCCTACTCGCCCAAGGCATGATCGAACTACCTGAAATCCCCGAGGGAATCACTTCCAAAGGGAGGTTTTTGAATCGATTCTGTAAGTATCATCGGCTCAAAGGCCATGATACGAAGCAGTGTTTTTCCCTCCTAAACCAAATCAAGAACTTGATAGCAGAGGGTTGACTCCAAGTCACTGAGGAACCAGAGCCTGCCCAAGCTATTTTCAAAGAGCCCTTCCCCAATCATGTAAGTACCAGTGGGAAGGGCAAAGAGGTATGTGCTCTCACAATTTCGAAGAGTCTAGCGCGTACAAAAGAGTCTGGTTTTTCTACTTATGCATCTACACTCGTCCTTCATAGGAAACCTGCCCAAGTAGTGATTCGGGGACCACCAAGAGTTTCGTCCCCGATTAAACCAGTTTTGAAAATTCAAGGTGCTCCAAAACATTCGATTAAAGCCATGTTAGGTACGAACCCTAGGTTGATCGTGGGGGAGGTGACAAGGTCCAGAAGGATCTATCAACCCTCACATCTGCAAAAAGCTAAAAAAGTGGTCAGTGTGCTTGGCCCTTCAAAAGCGTGTATTCCTGGAGTTCTACCCAAAACGGACAAAGGAAAAATCGTTTTGAACTTGTATGATTTCGAAAACCATCTTTCAAAGATTCCCATTAACATGTCCATCCTAGAGCTGATACAAACCTCGCCTAGGCATAGACTCGTGTTAGAGAAAATTCTAGAAAGAAACAAGGTTAGTTCGGACATAACCCTAGAATCCTTGTCCAATCAAGTGGCATCCATAGGTGCAAAAACACCTATCATGTTTTCGAAAGAGGATCTCAAAAGACCCTACGAATCCCATAATCAGGCCCTACACATCGAGGTGGTATTGAATCACCACTCTCTGGATAGGTGCCTAGTTAACGGAGGAGGAGGGCTCAACATCCTTCCACTTCACATAGCATATCAGATTGGAGTCACCTTGACTTCCATGAATCCAAGCCCCATCGTAATCACTAGATACGATGGAAATACGTCTAGACCTTTAGGATCCATTGAACTTCCCATGAAAACGGGAGGGATAGCTCATGTCGGGGTGTTCCATGTTTTGGACATCCACCTCCACTACAACCTACTGCTGAGAAGGCCTTGGATACACAACCTGCATGTTGTGTCGTTCACCTTCCATAGGTGTATCAAAATCCCTTTTGAAAATCAAGTCATTGTAATCCTAAGTGAGAGTCATCCACAGCTTCAGGGGATCCAAAATTCCGCATGTTTTTCAAGTTCCCAGGCCTACGAGGCCAACTCAGGGCAAACCATGGTCGAGCCACCAAAGCTCACACTTCAGATACTTAGGAAGGTGGTATATATCCAAGGGGCGCCTGTAAACACCCTGAAATCCCACGAATTTCTCAAATTCATCTGGTTTTGTAAAAGCAACCCCAAAGGGCCATTTTGAGTCTGGAAACCCAAGAGCCTTCCAGACAACCCTGTATATATGTTTTAAACTTTTATATTTCAAAAATACATGATATGGCTTTTAAAAAACCTTTTTAAACATGTTTTTCAAACCCCGAAGCAGCTTCGGCCTAATCCAGACAGGACCAGGAGAGCTAAGGAGAGCCCGGAACCGGAGCACATGTCGAGCGTGGCACAACAACTCTCGTATCAAATCCACACCCCCAGGATCTCGAACATCCAAGACCCTGTTATCATCGAAACATTGTTTGAAGTCATCTCCAGAAGGCGAAAATAGAGGCGGACGATCATGTTGGCGAAGACCCAACGCAGACGGAGCACTGATGCTGTCAGGCCCGCACAAACCGTTCATTTCGAACACAGCTCGAAGGAGTCAGAGCTCAGTTTGGATCGGATCTGGACCATATATATCCAAATCCTAATTCAAACCCATGTATGGACTTGGATTTGGATTTGGATTCAAAAATCCAATCCAATATCCATATCCATGGCCCACATCACCTTCTCATAAATGGAGGTGGGGCCCACTTGAATTTCACGTGGGATTATGGGCATGAGAGAGAGTGGGGGTGGATAAGATCAAGTGTGTGTTGTAATTAAGCTTGACTTGTGTGTCAAGTTTGGGGTTAATCATGTGGGTTAGCCTAATTAAGTAGGTTTAAGCTTGTAATTAGCCAAAACTTAACCTAGGGCTGCACCAACATGATGTGGTTAAGGTCTATGGGCCATGCAAAGGGAGCTCCTTCACCTAAACCTAACCAAAAACACCTAATCACCTAACCTACCTCACTAAACCTCACCCTAGAACCAACCCACCTAGCTAAACCCTAAACCTCTAAACCACCCCTAGCCCACAACCTACCCAAACCACTTGTACTTAAAATATTTGGCCCTACCCTTTCCAGCCCACCTTATCACCACACCACCCTACCTAAACCACCTAACCACTACCCCAAAACCAGCCCTAACCGACCTAGCCCAGCCCTATATAAACCCCCCCCTTGGGGGCGGGTTTTCCTATCTAGAAGCCCCACCTCCCACCAGCCGGGTCCTCCCATTTCCCAGCTCAGCCGACTCCCATCCTGCTCCACCTGCTCCACGTCCAGCCACCACATCCGCCACTACCTCCCAGCCGAGCACCACCACCACCATCACCCGGCCGAACTCCATCCTGCGCATCCCAACCATCCGGCTGCTCCCCTTCCATCCGCCACCACCCCTTCACTCGGTTAGTACCCTACACTCCACCTTACTCCTTCTTCACTCCCTCTCCACTCTCAGCCACCTAACCCCCTACCATATCATCCTAACACCAGCCATTCCACTTGCTACCACCACTCCCCCTCGGCCAGGCCCATAATCACCCTAACTACCCGCCACCACCTAGACACCTTAGCTCCATTCGGCCACCCTATCCGACTCCCTAAGACCTGCCCATATCACCCCAATACACCTACTACACCCACTACCACCTGGCCCCATCTCCTAGCTAGTTCCCTTCCCTTACACCACTCCTAGCCACTCTAGCAACCCGCCACCATCAAGTCCTCCTAGTCCGCCACTCCAACCGACTGTCATTTCATTCGGCCACCCTAGCAACCCGCTAACCTTAGGTGCCCCATTAGACCTTCCCTTAAGCTTTCCCTTAGTGCCATACTCCCTTAGTGACCCTACTTAGGCCCTTTAACCCAACACACCAAAAATAGCCCCTCCTTAGCAGTCGGCCATCTTCAAGGCGCCCATCCCGCGTGCCCAAGGCACCTAGCCAGCAACCCCTTGTCGTTCTACTCCGTGGAGCTCCCTTTTGCAGCCCAAGGCGAAGGCCAAGCCCACACTCAAGCAAGGCATCTTCGAACCAGCTATTAGTAAGTGTCTAACTTGGTCTATAGTTGTATACTTGCTTGAGATTCAATTCGATACGAGGTTGTAATAAAGGAGCATAGTCTCCCCCCGCTTGTAATAACGTGGCTTGGCACACCCACACACGTGCACTCTCTTAGTTGTGCACGATTTTGAACACACACGGGCCTAATCAGCCCCTAATACATAAATATATACAAATACTTTAATTTTTTGTAGGGTTCTGCTTAAGTTGGGTGTATAAGTCTTTCAATTCAAGCACTCACACACATTGAGCCTTCGCTCTTATTTGAAAGACCCAAGTAAGGGCCGACCTATACTATTTGGGTTTTCATTTCATGTCGTGTGTGTAAGTCTTTCAATTCAAGCACTCACACACATTGAGCCTTCGCTCTTATTTGAAAGACCCATGTAAGGGCCGTGTTATACTATTTGGGTTTAATTTCATGTTGTGTGCGTAGTACTTCAATTCAAGCACTCACACACATTGAGCTTTCGCTCTTATTCCCAAGACCTTAGTCAAGGCCATACTGCAAGTTATATTTGTGTTTAATTTCATGTCGTGTGTGTAAGTCTTTCAATTCAAGCACGCACCCACATTGAGCCTTCGCTCTTATTTGCAAGACCTGAGTAAGGGCCCATATACATACTCTATATACATATCTCCCTTCGGCATTTACATTACAAGTCATTTCCCTTCGATTATTTCCCTTCGGTTATTTCCCTTCGGCATTGTCTTTACATTCGGGTTTTTCCTTTGGAGTAGCGTGAGTTTGCATTGCATTTACGCCATACCACGAGGTAGGACGCATATTGCATCAAAGCAAGCCCCGCTCAAATTCACCCATGTAGTGGAGTGTTCATAACACACAAACTAGGTGGCCCATAAAGGGATAAATGGAAAGACTTAGGCACGTGCAAATCCACGTGATCTAAAATCTGCAATCGCATTTAAAAGACCCGAATTAAACACCTCGAACCGCTTCGTAGGCTTTCTATCCCAAAAACTCGATTTTTGCAAAGCGTACAGACTGACCCTTGCGCATCGGTGCAAGAAGGTCTGCGACGACAAGAGCTCACTTGCTCACAGTCGCCACGATTAGAAGTCAGTTTAATATCTTCGCTAGCTTAGGTAAGCTAGCTGGCACGCCCTGTTTATATAAATAGGCCTTAGACACATGAGAGGATCCACTCCAAGCCCAGAAAAGGCGAAGAGGCGTGAGGATTTTCGCCGCGTCCACACCGCCCAAAGCTGGCCCACTCAAAACATTAACCATCCCAGGAAAATCCAAGCGTCAACTGTTTCCAAAACCCCTGGACAGAAAGCCTTATGTGCATAACATGGACGATAGCAAGTTCCAGGATCATGAATTATATGAAAACTTTTCCAAAAACAGAAAATCGTGGAACATGTTATTGAACGTGGGGTATATGCCATACAAGAGTCTAGGAGCACAAAACCAGGGTCTTGTAGAACCCATCTTGCCCAAAGCTAACCAAAGCCGACATGGGATCAGCTATACTCCCAGAATACCACCAGAACCACCCCCTATGACCACCTGGGTCAAGGGTGCACTGGAGCCTACCCAAGCAGAAACCTACAATTTAGACCTCTTGTTTAGAGTCTAACTAGTGGCATTTTTCTTTGTAGGTATGATGGAAGATCCCTCAATCAAAAACCCAAGAACATTTGAAAAACTCGAAATTCAAAAAATTGAAAAATCCCAAAAACCAAAAACATTTGAAAAAGACCAAAAACTCGAAAAAAGAGTTGTTTGTGTAGTTCCCAAAGTTCTTTCCTTACAAAAATCCCAAAAAATCGAAAATTAACAAAATACCAAAAACAAAATCCTGTATTTAGTAGCTCCTGGTAAAGGTTTTGAAAAAGCAAAGAATTTCGAAAAGAAAGTCCTCTTCATAAGAGGACCAAAATCTTCAAAATCTGCAGAAAATCCAAAACAAAAACCAGGCGTTTGCAAAAACTGTGCGTCAAGTCCAAATTCCCTAGGATTTAGAAGTCTTGAGAATGATCAAAGCCTGGAAATGGATTCCCTCGAGGAAGAACCCACTTCTGAGCTCCAAGAATTTCATAAAATTCTCGATTTTGAAAAACCTTCGAAATCAGTAGGAGGGGATTTTATAGAGATAAACTTAGGGAGTGATTTAAAGCCCAAACTCATTAAGGTAGGCGCATGTTTGCATGAGCATGAAAGAGCATCATTCATTGCATTTTTGAAAACCTATATTGATGTGTTTGCATGGACGTATGAAGACAATCCGGGTATAGACCCGATTGTTGTGGAACATCGTCTTCCCTTAGATTCAGATGCAAAACACGTAAAACAAAAGCTTAGGAAGATACATCCGAATGTGCATTCACAAGTCAAAGAGGGTTTAGAAGATCTGTTAAAAGCCGGATTTATAAAACCCATTGCATATTCTGATTGGTTGTCCAATATAGTTGTTGTTAGAAAAACCAGTGGGAAAATTCGGATATGCATCGATTTCAGAAACCTAAATAAAGCCACACCAAAAGATAATTTCCCTTTACCAAAATTGATTTGATAGTCGATAGTACTACAAATCATGAAATGTTTTCATTCATGGATGGCTATTCAGGATATAACCAAATCAAACTAAGCCCATAAGATCAGGCTAAGACCGCTTTCACAACCCCATGGGGCATGTATTGCTATACAGTCATGCCCTTTGGTTTGAAAAATGCTGGCACCACATACTAGAGAGCGATGACCTCGATCTTTCACGATCAGATTCATGAGCTCGTAGAGGTATATGTAGATGATCAGGGAGACAACGCTCCATTATTACAACCCCGTATCAAAATTTAATTAAACATAAGCAAGTTCATATAATAGACCAAGTTAAGGCACTTACATGTAACCGGTCCATCTTCAACTTGCTGGAATTTGGCCTCGTGAGTCGCCTTGGACAGCTAAGAGGAGCTCCTTAGGTAGTTTGAGAAAAGGGTAGGATTTGAGTGTGCTTTAGGGACAGGTAGGGGTTGGACGGCTGGTTTATGGGAGCCAAGGGAAGGTAGGTTAGGTGCTGGGAATTGGCTGACTAGGGGTGGCAGGTGGTGGCAGCTTGTGTCTGGTTGGGAGAGATGGGAGATGGAAGATGGAGGTGCTGGTGGCAGTCGGGTGATGGAGTGGCAGGTGTTGTGGGATGGCGAGAGAAGGTGGAGGTGCTGGTGGCAGGTTGTGTTGATGGTGGAAGGGAGTTGTAGACACGGAAAATCCTCGACTGCTGGTTTCTTAGGCCTGGAGCGAATCTTTTCGTAATCTATGTTCGCTTTTAGGGCGTGCCAGCTAGCTTACTCAAACTAGCGAAGTAGTTTTTGAAATATCTGACTTTTAAAAGGCAATTGTAGGTAAGCGGGATCTTTTCGTCACAGACCTTCTTGCACCGCCGCGCAAGGGTCAGTCTGTACGCTTAGAGACTTCGTTTGAACAAGTTAAACTCAAATTCGATTTTTGAGTAAGGAAGTGTTTTGAAAATCCTTTTGAAATCGTGCACTTGGCGAGTTTTTGATTTGGGCGACCCTAAGTCTTTCAATTTTAATCACTTAGGCGTGTTTGCACGTTTTGTTCGGGTTTTACTTGATGCAGGTATGCACTCTAGCTCGAGTATGGCGAGTATGCAATGCAACTCACACAACTTGAATGTAAAACCCAAAATTTAAAGACTTAGTAGAAGGGAAAACTCAAATTGAATGCAACTCACACGACTTGAATGTAAATTGCAGAAATTTAAATATATCTATATCTTAAGAGCGAAAAGGCTCAATGTGTGCGTGGGTGTTGTGTATAAATTGAAATGCAACACACGCAACTGAACCGTAAAACACAGCAGAAGGGAGATATAGATGTATATAAGAGCGAGAAGGCTCAATTGTGGCGTGAGTGCTTTGAGTGTATAAATTGAAAGGCAACTCACGCAACTTGAATTTAAAACCCAGTTAGAAGGGAAATACGTATATATACGTAAGAGCGGAAAGGCTCAATGTGAGTGAGTGCTTTGAGTGTATAAAATGAAAGACAACTCACACGACTTGAACCTTAAAACCCAACTGAATGTATATAAATAGGGCTATATCCTATGGGCTGTTGAGGCCCGTTTGTGTGCAAAAGTGTGTAGATAAGAGCGGAAAGGCTCGAGTGTACGTGTGTGTGTTTTGCACATATATTACATCCGGGGGGAGACGATGCTCCGTTATTACAACCCCATATGACAAATTGAATTGAATAGAAAGGGATTTGATATATATCGAAATCAACTTACACTTTCCAGCCTTTTGAGTTAGGATCGTACAAGGGGCGAGTCCATCATCATTACATGGAGTCCGGGGCACGTGGGAGTGAAGCCGAAGAGCTTGAGAGCTTGAGGAGACTTGGAGTTCCGAGAGCTGCAGGTTGCGATGTATTTAGGGCCACTTGGGGCTGGTTTGGGCAAAGGATGACTCGAGCCACCTTGGCTCGAGTAATAGGTTCTTTTGGTTTAGGATTTTGTTTAGGCTTGGGATTAGGCCAACGTTTGGCCTTGGTTTAGGTAAGGTTTGGACTTGGTATTAGGCATGACTCGAGCCAAGGTGGCTCGAGTGATAGGGTTTGGTTTAGGTCTTGTGAAACTCGAGCCAAGGTGGCTCGAGTAGGAGTGACTTGCTCTAGGGTTCGGCCAGGATTGGCCTTAGGTTTTGGTTGTGTGACTCGAGCCAAAGGTGGCTCGAGTGAACTTGGTTTAGGGTAGAGTCGGGGCTGAGTCCTAGGTTAGGTATTGGCTGTCCTAGGCTAGTCACGGTTTAGGTTTAGGTTGGTTAACATAGTTGGCCAAGGTGAGCTTAGGGCTGGTTCACGGCCAGCCCTTAGCCTAAGGTTTTGGGCTGGGATGACCTGCCTTTTAGGGCAGGCCTTAGATGTTTTTGGGTGGGACACGGCCTGCTCTAGCAGACCGTGAGTCTTAGGTAGGTGGCCTGCCTAAGGCCGGCTAGGTCTTGGCGAGGAGAAGGACACACGGCCAACCTTGGCCGTGTGATTTAAAGGAAGATGGCCTGCCGAATGGCAGGCCTGTTTTAGGTAGAAAGGGAGAAACACGGCCAGCCCTTGGCCGTGTTTTTAGGTAAGTGGCCTGCCGAATGGTAGGCCTGGCCTTTGGTGGAAAAGGTGGAGGACTTGGTGAAAAACGGCCAGGACTTGGCTGTTTCAATGGAGTTTTTAGGGGCTGTTTTGGTGGAGTTGGGTGGTCTAGAGAGGTTAGGGAAGAGGGAGTCTAGGTTAGGTTTAGGGGCTTACTGTAAACACCCCGAAATCCCACGAATTTCTCAAAATCCATCTGGTTTTATACAAGCAGCCCCAAAGGGCCATTTTGAGTTTGGAAACCCAGGAGCCTTCCAAACAACCCTGTATATATGTTTTAAACTTTATCTTTCAAAAACATATGATATAGCTTTTGAAAACCCTTTTAAAACATGTTTTGAAACCCCGAAGTGGCTTGGCCCGATCAAGACAGGACCAGGAGAGCCAAGAAGAGCCCGGAACCGGAGCACCTGTCGAGCCCGGCGCAGCAACTCTTGTATCTGATTCACACCCCAGGATCTCGAACGTCCAAGACCCTGTTCTTACCAAAATATCATTTGAAGTCATCTCCGGAAGGCAGAAACGGAGGCGGACGACCATGTTGGCGAAGACCCAACGCAGACGGAGTACTGATGCTGTCAGGCCCCGCACGAATCGTCCGTTTCGAACCCAGCTCGAAGGAGTCAGAATTCAGTTTGGATTGGATCTGGACCATATATATCCAGATTCCAATCCAAACCCATATGTGGACTTGGATTTGGATTTGGATCCAGAGATCCAATCCAATCCAATATCCATATCCATGGCCCACATCACCTTCTCATAAATGGAGGTGGGGCCCACTTGAAATTCACGTGGGATATTGGGCATGAGAGAGAGTGGGGGGTGAAAAATATCAAGAGTGTTGTATTAAGCTTGACTTGTGTGTCAAGTTTGGGTTAATCATGTGGGTTAGCCTAATTGAGTGGGTTTAAGCTTGTAATTAGCTAAAACCTAACCTAGGGCTGCACCAACATGGGGTGATCAAGGTCTATGGGCCATGCTAAGGGAGCTCCTTCACCTAAACCTAACCCAAAATGCTTAAACCTAGCCTAAACCCCTAATCCACCCCTAATCTGAACCTAATCACCTAACCCACTTCCCTAATCCCGGCCTAATCCCAACCTAATCACCTAACCCACTCCCCTAATCCTTCCCTAAACCTAGATTAGTTTCCCTAATCCTAGCCTAAACCTAGCCTAATCACCTAACCTAGCTCACTAAACCTCACCCTAAAACCCAACCACCTAACCTAGCCCTAAACCCCTAAACCACCCTTAGCCCACGATTTATCCAAACACCTAGTTTTAAAATATCTGGCCCAACCCCATCCAGCCCACCTTATCTACATACTACCCTACCTAAACCACCTAACCACTACCCACAACCCAGCCCTAACCGACCTACCCATCCCCTATTTAAACCCCCCTCATTGTGGGCGGGTTTTCCAAGTGGGAACCACCCCTTCCATCCAGCCGGGCCCTCTCCTTCTCCCATCTCTCATCCAGCCGTGACCACTCCCAGCAGCTCCACCTCCTCCACCAGCCGCCACCTGCTCCGCCACCTTCCCTCTTCCGTCCACCACCACTGCCCCCCAGCCGGACGCCACCATCTTCCCCCAACTCCACCAGCCGACAGCCACCTGCCCGCCACTTTCCCACTCCATCCGCCACTTCTCCCCATTCGGTAAGTACCCTCCACCTTACCTAGCCCCCTTCTCTACCACCTCTCCACTCTTAGCCACCCATCCTCCCTTCAGCTCAGCCCCTTTGCCGCCACCACCTAAGCCTAGCCGAACCTAGGATAACCCAAGTTGCTGGCCACTACTTAGCCACCATCTCCCATTCGGCCAACCCCCCTAGGTGTCCTATTTGGCCTTCCCACTAGCTCACCTTTTAGGTCCAGTTTCCCTAAGTACCCAACTTCCCTAGTGATCCTAATACCCACTTGTTCAGCCACTCTAAACTCCCTACTTGAAGGCGCCACCTACTTGCCACCGGTCCCCTTCGAGGCGTCCATCCCGCGCCCCATTTGCAGCCGGCCAGCACCCTTGGTCACATACCTTCGCGGAGCTCCCGTTTGCAGCCCAAAGCCAAGGCCACGCTCAAGCAAGACCTCTACGGACCAGCTACTCGTAAGTGTCTAAACTCGGTCTTTAGTCATACACTTGCTTGAAATTCAATTTGATACGGGGTTGTAATAACGGAGCATAGTCTCCCCCCGCTTGTAATAACGTGGCTTGGCACAACCACACACGTGCACTCTCTTAGTCGTGCACCATTTTGAACACACACGGGCCTAATCAGCCCCTAATATATAAGTGTACATATATATTTCATTTCCGAAGGGTTTTGTTTAAGTTGGGTGCGTTGTCTTTCGATTAAAACACTCTCACACACATTGAGCTTTCGCTCTTATTTGAAAGACCCAAGTAAGGGCCGACCTATACTATTTGGGTTTCATTTCATGTCGTGTGAGTAAGTCTTTCAATTCAAACACTCTCACACACATTGAGCTTTCGCTCTTATTTGAAAGACCCAAGTAAGGGCCGACCTATACTATTTGGGTTTCATTTCATGTCGTGCGAGTAAGTCTTTCAATTCAAACACTCTCACACACATTGAGCTTTCGCTCTTATTTGAAAGACCCAAGTAAGGGCCGACCTATACTATTTGGGTTTCATTTCATGTCGTGTGAGTAAGTCTTTCAAATTCAAGCACTTTCACACACATTGAGCCTTCGCTCTTACTCCCAAGACCTTAGTAAAGGCCTTATTGCAGTTATATTTGGGTTTCATTTATGTCGTGTGTGTAGTACTTCAATTCAAGCACTCTCACACACATTGAGCCTTCGCTCTTACTCCCAAGACCTTAGTCAAGGCCATACTGCAATTTATATTTGGGTTTAATTTCATGTCGTGTGTGTAAGTCTTTCAATTCAAGCACGCACCCACATTGAGCCTTCGCTCTTATTTGCAAGACCCGAGTAAGGGCTCATATACATAAGATATATACATATCTCCCTTCGGTTATTTCCCTTCGGTTATTTCCCTTCGGTTATTTCCCTTCAGTATTGTCTTTACATTTCGGGTTTTCCCTTTGGAGTAGCGTGAGTTTGCATTGCATCCACGCCATACCACGAGGTAGGACGCATATTGCATCGAAGCAACCCCCGCTCAAATTCGCCCATGTAGTGGAGTGTTCATAACACACAAACTAGGCGACCCAAAAAGGGATAAAAGAAAAGACTTAGGCACGTGCAAATCCACGTGATCTAAAACATGCAATCGCATCTTAAAGACCCGAAATAAGATACCTCGAACCGTTTCGTAGACTTTCTCCCCAAAACTCGATTTTTGCAAAAGCGTACAGACTGACCCTTGCGCATCGGTGCAAGAAGGTCTGCGACGACAAGAGCTCACTTGCTCACAGTCGCCACGTTTAGAAGTCAGTGTTAAATATATCTTCGCTAGCTTAAGTAAGCTAGCTGGCACGCCCTATTTGTATACATAGGCCTTAGACGCACGATAAGATCCACTCCAAGCCACGAAAGAGGCGAAGAGGCGGGGATTTTCGCGCGTCTACAGAGATTGGCACGCCCGGTGGGACGTGAGCCTTTTCAAAAAATCGAGTTTACTTGTAGAAGTCTTGCGAAAATTTTATAAAGGTGTCGTTTTAACTTGTTTTCTTTGCTTTTACTTAGGAAATTTTGAAAAAGCTTGAAAAGCATGTCAAAATCCAATCCAAGTGAAGTGTCGAGCCAAGGCTCATGCGCATCAAGTTCTCACTCTAGGAGGATTTTCAAAAACAAAATAAAACTAGATGAAATCGAGGACTTGAGAAGGGAATTTGAGGCCAAAATCGATGCTCTCAGCCAAGAGGCTGAAGTAGGCGATTCGTGTTCATCAAACGGTGAACAAAGGCCTAAAAAGAAAATTGAAAAACCTCGCAAGCAAAAGAGGCCTCCGTAATGGAAGGCAACCAATACCACGAGTCCTTCACACAAAAGGACCGTAAAGCCCTACAGCAACTGCTGAAAGGGCAAAATAAAGAGAAAAGAAGCTACGCCCTGTCTGATTTCCTTCCTATGGATTACGAAACAGACAGTGACGATGAAATACCGAACTTCCATCGGTATGATGGCATGGGAGACCCTAGGTCTCACTTGCAGCTTTTCTCACGTCGAGCCCATAAGAAGAAAAAGGACTCGATGAAATGGGTGTATTGGTTCCCTCTATCCCTTAAAGGCATAGCTGCCAAATGGCTGGCTTCCTACGACTTAAGCCAGTTCGCTACTTTTGAAGAGTTAGCGAACTGCTTCATGCAAAGATTTGCACACAACGTGGAAGTCACGCCAACCCTGAATACCTTAAGGGATACCAAGCAAGGCATGAACGAAGACGTGCATGCCTTCATTATAAGATGGAGGTCTCTTTTGGGCCAAGTGCGAGAGCCTATATCCGAAGGATGCGCAGTAATGCTCATCCTGGATAATTTCAAAAGCGAGTTAAAAACCCTTCTCTCGCTCCATGAGATTTCAACTTTCCATAAGTTGATCAAAAAGGCCTCCCTTTTCGAAACCAACTTGCGAAAAGGGACATACGACCACTTATGGAAAGGAAGTGCCGTTCCCAAAACACGTGTGGAAAAGCCCATCGCATATGGGCTGCCCACAACGGACAAAGGGGCAAAGCCCCATAAAATCGCCAATGTCCGGGTGGATCCAGGCATGGCGGGCACTTCTAAAAATTTTGAAAAAATAGAAAATAAGAGAGAACGCAATTTTTCAAAACCAATTGAAAAACGGGAGTACACTCCGCTGGGGCAACCTGTGTCGGAGGTCCTAGACCTCTTACTTGCCCAGGGCATGATCGAACTCCCTGAAATCCCCGAGAGAGTCACGTCCAAAGGGGGGTATTTAAACCGATTTTGCAAGTATCATCGGCTCAAGGGCCATGATACCAAACGGTGCTTCTCTCTTCTAAATAAAATTGAGAACTTGATAGCGGAGGGCCGGCTCCAGGTCACTGCGGAACCTGAGCCACCTCAAGCTATCTTCAAGGAACCCTTTCCCAAACACGCCAGTGGCAGTGGGAAAGGAAAGGAGGTATGTACCCTCACCATTTCCAAGGAACTAGCGCCAAAGCCCGAACCTGGTCGACCTGCTTGTGCGCCCATCCTTGTATTATACAAGAGGCCCGCCCAAGTCGTCATTCGGGGACCACCAAAAGTGGAAACCCCGGCAAAACCAGTTTTGAAAACTCAAGGTTCTCCTCAGCTCATCCTTAGAGCCAAGTTTAGCGCGAACCCTAGGCTGGTCGTGGGGGAAGTCACTAGATCCGGGAGGATCTACCAGCCCCCGCACCTTCAAGGTGCTCAAAAGGTGGTCAGTGTGCCTGGCCCCTCAAAAGCATGTATCCCTAGTGGTCTGCAAAAAGCAGATAAGGACAAAATCATCCTAAATCCTTATGATTTCGAAAACCACCTTTCAAAGATTCCTATTCACATGTCTATCCTAGAGCTTATCAAAACCTCGCCTAGACATAGACTTGTCTTAGAGAAAATTCTAGAAAGGGCCAAGGTTGATTCGAACATAAGTCCGGAATCCTTGTCTGCCCAAGTGGCTTTATTAGGAGCAAAATCGCCCATCACCTTTTCGGAAGATGATGTAGATAGACCCTACGAAACCCATAACCAGGCCCTGCATATTGAGGTGGTTCTAAACAACCACTCTCTGGACAGGTGCCTAGTCGATGGTGGAGGAGGGCTCAACATCCTTCCACTTCACGTGGCGTATAAAATTGGAGTCACCTTGACTTCAGTGAACCCAAGCCCCATCGTTATCACTGGATACGATGGGAATGCGTCTAGACCTTTAGGATCCATCGAACTCCCAATGGAAACGGGAGGGATCGAACACACGGGGGTGTTCCATGTCCTGGACATCCACCCCCATTATAACCTATTACTGGGAAGACCCTGGATACACAGTTTATGCGCTGTGCCATCCACCTTCCACAAGTGTGTCAAGATCCCTTTTAGGGACCAAGTCGTAGTGATCCTAGGTGAGAGTCACCCACAGCTTCAGGGGATCATAAACTCCCCTTGTTTATCAAGCTCCCAGGCCCATGAGGCTAACCTGGGGCAAATTATGGTTGAGCCACCTCGGCTCGTGTTGAACAACCCTAGGAAGGTTGTATGTGTGAAGGGGCCGCCCAAAGCAGGCCCCCTCCCGACTCTAATCCTCCTAGGAAAACCCAAGCGTTCCCTATTTCCAAAACCCCTGGACAAAAGGCCATACGAGCCTAATATGGACGATAGCATGTTCCAGGACCACGACTTGTATCCCATCTTTTCAAAAAACAAAAGGTCGTGGAACATGTTATTAAACATGGGCTACACGCCCTACAAAAGTCTAGGGGCACAAAACCAGGGTCTCCTAGAGCCCATCCTTCCTAGGGCCAACCCAAGCCGATATGGGATCGGCTATACTCCCCGAATACCGCCGGAGCCACCCCCTGTGACCACCTGGGTCAAGGGTGCCCCGGAGCCTGTCTTAGAAGAGACCTATGGTTTAGACCTCCTATTCCGAGTCTAACCCATAGTGTTTTCCCTTTGTAGGTATGACGGAAGATCCCTTTTTCTAAAAAAATACCAAAAACATTTGAAAACTTAAAATCAAAAAAATCGAAAAACAAGAAAAACCAAAAACAATGGAAAAACAAAAACTCGAAAAAAGTGTGCTTTGTATAGTTCCCAAAGTTCTTGTTTTACAAAAACCCAAAAAAATCGAAAATTTGGAAAATACCAAAAAGATTTTGTACATAGCTGCTCCTGGTATGACTTTGGCGAAAGAAAAGGATTTCGAAAGAAACGTTGTCTGCATAGCCAGACCAAAAATTTCGAAATCGCTTGAAAATCCAAGTACAAAACCAGGTTATTTTGAAAACCACGCATCAAGTTCCCTCGGGTCTAAAGCCCACGAGAATGATCAAAGCCCAGAAGTGGATCCCCTTGAGGAAGATCCCACTTCTGAGCTCCCAGAATTTCATAGAATTCTCGATTTTGAAAGACCTTCCCAATCAGTAGGAGGAGATTTCGTAGAGGTGAACCTAGGGGATGATTCAAATCCCAAAACCATCAAAATAGGCGCATGCTTGCATGAAACTGAAAAGTTAGCATTCATTGCATTTCTACGAACCTATTTAGATGTGTTTGCATGGACGTATGAAGACATGCCGGGCATAGATCCCAGCATAGTCGAGCATCGTCTTCCCTTAGATGTAGGTGTAAAACCAATAAAGCAGAAGCTTAGGAAAATACACCCGAATGTACACACGCAAGTCAAAGAGGGTTTAGAAGATCTGCTAAAAGCCGGATTTATAAAACCCATTGCGTATTCTGATTGGTTGTCAAATATCGTTGTGGTTCGAAAAACCAATGGGAAAATTCGAATATGCATCGATTTTAGAAACCTGAATAAAGCCACTCCAAAGGATAATTATCCTTTACCAAACATAGATTTGATAGTCGATAGTACTGCAAATCATGAAATGTTTTCATTTATGGATGGCTATTCAGGCTATAATCAAATCAAACTAAGTCCACGAGATCAGGGTAAGACCGCCTTCACAACCCCATGGGGCACGTACTGCTATACAGTAATGCCCTTTGGTTTGAAAAATGCCGGCGCCACATACCAACGAGCCATGAACACGATCTTCCATGATCAAATTCACGAGCTTGTAGAAGTGTATGTAGATGATCTCTTGGCAAAATCCAAAACCCGATGCACCCATATCGAATGTTTACAAAAGATTTTCGAAAGGCTTAGGCTTTACAAAGTAAAGCTAAACCCTCAAAAATGTGTGTTCGGGGTAGAATCAGGAAAGCTTCTAGGCTTTATGGTAAGCCAAAGGGGAATAGAAGTCGACCCCTCTAAGTGTCGAGCCATCATAGACATGGCTCCACCCTCCAATCTCACCCAAGTCCGTAGCCTCCAGGGTCGATTACAATCTGTGCGCCGATTCATATCAAATCTGGCAACTAGATGCGAACCCTTCAACAAACTGTTGAGGAAGGGTACGAAATTCTTATGGGATGACGAATGCCAAAAGTCCTTCGAGAGACTAAAGGCATACTTGGTTAATCCCCCCGTTTTGAATCCTCCAAAACAAGGAAAACCGCTTTTATTATACATCTCCGTGCATGTAAACGCTTTAGGAGCCCTGTTGGCTCAATACGAGGATGACACCCATAAGGAGTATGCCGTCTACTATATTTCGAAAACTCTCTTGGCTTATGAACGAAATTATCAAGCCATGGAGAAGACGTGCTTGGCCCTAGTCTGGGCCTGCCAGAAATTCAGACACTACTTCCTAGATCATGAGATCTGGATAGTGTCCAAGCTTGATCCAATCAAGCACTTATTCGAAAAACCCATTCTCACGGGTAGATTGGGCAAATGGCAACTCCTTCTAATGGAGTATGATCTGAAATACCATCACCAGATCTCCGTTAAAGGGCAAGCCCTAGCAGATTACGTAGCTGACTTCCCCTTGGAGGACGCATATCCCACTCTTGTCGAAATGCCTGATGAAGGCATATTGCAAAACCATTTTCAAAACCACATTTTGGCAAATTCTTTCGAAAACTAAGTGTGGAAGATGCACTTCGACGGGGCACGAAACCAACGAGGGGCTGGTGCCGGGATCATCCTAATCTCCCCTGAAAAGGGCGAGATTCCCGTAGCAGTCCGCTTAGATTTTGAATGTTCCAACAACGTAGCTGAGTATGAAGCACTCATACAAGGCTTGAGGATTTCGAAAACTCTAGGGGCATCATGCATCGAGGTCTTTGGAGATTCGCTCCTTGTCATAAACCAGGTTTTAAAAATTTGGCAAGTACGTAATGAGAAACTACTTCCATATCACGAGTTGGCCACTCGATTGGTCCAATCCTTCCAGTCGTGTAAACTCACACACGTGGGAAGAGAGGACAATGGCATCGCTGATGCCCTCTCTTCCTTGGGTTCAGCCCTGAAGGTCGATCCCATTTCAGGGACCAGATCTTTGGAAATATGGCGTGCGCCCCATCCATCCACACACGACTTGGATATTTGCCAAAACAACCCAGAGTCTATTAAAAAACCCTGGTTCTATGACATAAAACAATTTTTAGAAAATGGGGGATTCACCGAGGATGCCACATCCAAAGATAGGGCATTCATTCGTAAGATTTCGACCCGATACACCATCCTGGGTGGGGTCTTATACAAAAAGAGTTTTACCGGCATTCTGCTTAGGTGTATCGACCTAGAGGAGGCTAGGATAGTGATGCACGAGTTCCACGACGGAGAATGTGGAGGTCATGTTAATGCCAACATGATGGCGATGAAAATACTTAGAGGGGGTTATTTTTGGTCCACCCTGAAAAAGGATTGTCACGATCATGTTAGAAAGTGTCATCCATGTCAAGTGCATGGGCACGCCATTCATATCCCTTCATCTACATTGCATTCCGTGGTCAGCCCCTGGCCATTTACCATGTGGGCGTTTGACATAGTAGGCCCAATATTTCCAAAGGCTTCGAATGGGCATCGTTTCATTTTAGCAGCCACGGAGTATTTCTCCAAGTGGGTGGAAGTCATTTCCCTAACAAATGTAATGGGGCAACATGTGGTGGCTTTCATCCGGAGGAATATCTTGGCTCGATTTGGGGTTCCACGAGACCTTGTGTCTGATAATGGTACCCCATTCAAGAACGAGCGGATGGTTAAGTTGTGCAACACGTATGGCATAACTCACCACTTCTCCTCGCCCTACTACCCTCAAGGCAACGGCCAAGCCGAAGCCACAAACAAGACTCTCATTGGTATCATTGAGAAGACCTTAGAGAAGGGTAGGAGGTGGCATGAGAAGCTGGATGAAGCCTTATGGGCTTATAGGACTTCGATCCGGACTCCCACAAATGCCACACCATTCGAATTGGTCTATGGCACAAACGCCATTCTTCCCATTCATACCCAACTGCATTCATTCCATACATCCATTGCACTCGACCTCCCCCTAGAGACGCTTCAGCATGCTAGGATGGCCGAACTAGATTTGCTAGATGAGAGGTGACTCCTTGCCATGGATCATGCTCGTGCATACCGGCAAAGGATAGCCCGACATTATAGCAAACACATGAGACCTCGCCACTTTGAAGTGGGAGATCTGGTCTTGAAAACCATCCACCATCGTGGCCCACACCCCCTAGGCAAGTGGCGCCCCAACTGGGATGGACCCTATGTTGTACGAGCAACCACTACGAACAATTCGTATTGGTTGATCGATGTAGAAGGTAGGAATTTAGCAGATCCTATCAATATTCAATACTTAAAGAAGTATCATGTATAGGATCTGGATTAAATTCCAGTTTTCGAAAATTTTATAGGGATAGCTGCCCTGAGACGTGTGAATAAGGTGCAAAGGCAAACTCGTGTGAACCCAAGTGAGAGAATTCGCACTTGTGAAAGAGTGGAGTTTTCAAAATCGTGGTTACATTTCAAATCCTTCTTACAAAGAAAGGCCTAGCTCAACATAGCAAGATACTTGCAAGTAGTACGTGCTATTTCTAAATAGGCTGATCTGGAATGGATCGAGTGTAGGCTTGGGATAAGTCCTCCCCTCTTCTCTTCTATTTCCAAAAGGAAAACAAAGGCCTAAAACAAAAGGGAATTTCCCATTCAAAGTCTCTTTCCGAAAGAAAGAAACCAGAGTTTAAAAGAAAAATCAATTCTCTTATGATAAAGAGGGATTAAAGAAAAAATACTCCCAAAGGGAGACCCTCTATGAAAAAAAGGGAAAAGAGGCCAAAAAGCTCAAAAAGAGCAGTTTTCCGCCTTCTATGCCTTAAACCACGGGACGCTTCAGAAGGGACCGTGGTATCTCTTTCCCATCCCTGGCTTATCCCAAGCTAAAGCATGGTTCATTTCGAGGAATCCTAAAGTAAAAATAGGATTTACTTACTTGAAATTCATCTTGTTTGAGAATTCGACGTTTCGAGTAAGGCGTAGGGATTTGAAATGAAGCTTGTTTTCTTATAAAACCTCCGCTAGATAAGCGAGTGTTAAGACTCAAACAAGGGCAAGCACGAAGAGCTCGAGATCCTTAGGATCGAGACTCAAGACAGTTGTCCCTTTTGTAAATAGCTTTTGTAAATAAGTTTTAAAAACCGAACATCGAACAGCATAGGGTTTTTGCTCACTTGGAGCAGTAGGCCTTGTAAGTCTCTAGAGTTCGACCACACCTGGTCTCTGGGAGGTCGCCACTCTTGGCACCACACCCATGTCATCTGCATTCCACGCATGGTACTTGCATGAACATGATCCCATTTAGGACCAGATTCCATAAGTGAACCCTTTGGCGTGATATCTCCTCCTACCAGAGTTTGTAAAATTGAGATTTTGCTAAATGGGACGATCCCATATTCCTCGTGGCTAGATCTAGGGAGACATTAAAAGGGGTGTTTGTCATCTTTGCCCTTATCCAAATCTATTTGGACAAGGCCAAAGAGGGGCATCTGTAAACACCCCGAAATCCCACGAATTTCTCAAAATCCATCTGGTTTTATACAAGCAGCCCCAAAGGGCCATTTTGAGTTTGGAAACCCAGGAGCCTTCCAAACAACCCTGTATATATGTTTTAAACTTTATCTTTCAAAAACATATGATATAGCTTTTGAAAACCCTTTTAAAACATGTTTTGAAACCCCGAAGTGGCTTGGCCCGATCAAGACAGGACCAGGAGAGCCAAGAAGAGCCCGGAACCGGAGCACCTGTCGAGCCCGGCGCAGCAACTCTTGTATCTGATTCACACCCCAGGATCTCGAACGTCCAAGACCCTGTTCTTACCAAAATATCATTTGAAGTCATCTCCGGAAGGCAGAAACGGAGGCGGACGACCATGTTGGCGAAGACCCAACGCAGACGGAGTACTGATGCTGTCAGGCCCCGCACGAATCGTCCGTTTCGAACCCAACTCGAAGGAGTCAGAATTCAGTTTGGATTGGATCTGGACCATATATATCCAGATTCCAATCCAAACCCATATGTGGACTTGGATTTGGATTTGGATCCAGAGATCCAATCCAATCCAATATCCATATCCATGGCCCACATCACCTTCTCATAAATGGAGGTGGGGCCCACTTGAAATTCACGTGGGATATTGGGCATGAGAGAGAGTGGGGGGTGAAAAATATCAAGAGTGTTGTATTAAGCTTGACTTGTGTGTCAAGTTTGGGTTAATCATGTGGGTTAGCCTAATTGAGTGGGTTTAAGCTTGTAATTAGCTAAAACCTAACCTAGGGCTGCACCAACATGGGGTGATCAAGGTCTATGGGCCATGCTAAGGGAGCTCCTTCACCTAAACCTAACCCAAAATGCCTAAACCTAGCCTAAACCCCTAATCCACCCCTAATCTGAACCTAATCACCTAACCCACTTCCCTAATCCCGGCCTAATCCCAACCTAATCACCTAACCCACTCCCCTAATCCTTCCCTAAACCTAGATTAGTTTCCCTAATCCTAGCCTAAACCTAGCCTAATCACCTAACCTAGCTCACTAAACCTCACCCTAAAACCCAACCACCTAACCTAGCCCTAAACCCCTAAACCACCCTTAGCCCACGATTTATCCAAACACCTAGTTTTAAAATATCTGGCCCAACCCCATCCAGCCCACCTTATCTACATACTACCCTACCTAAACCACCTAACCACTACCCACAACCCAGCCCTAACCGACCTACCCATCCCCTATTTAAACCCCCCTCATTGTGGGCGGGTTTTCCAAGTGGGAACCACCCCTTCCATCCAGCCGGGCCCTCTCCTTCTCCCATCTCTCATCCAGCCGTGACCACTCCCAGCAGCTCCACCTCCTCCACCAGCCGCCACCTGCTCCGCCACCTTCCCTCTTCCGTCCACCACCACTGCCCCCCAGCCGGACGCCACCATCTTCCCCCAACTCCACCAGCCGACAGCCACCTGCCCGCCACTTTCCCACTCCATCCGCCACTTCTCCCCATTCGGTAAGTACCCTCCACCTTACCTAGCCCCCTTCTCTACCACCTCTCCACTCTTAGCCACCCATCCTCCCTTCAGCTCAGCCCCTTTGCCGCCACCACCTAAGCCTAGCCGAACCTAGGATAACCCAAGTTGCTGGCCACTACTTAGCCACCATCTCCCATTCGGCCAACCCCCCTAGGTGTCCTATTTGGCCTTCCCACTAGCTCACCTTTTAGGTCCAGTTTCCCTAAGTACCCAACTTCCCTAGTGATCCTAATACCCACTTGTTCAGCCACTCTAAACTCCCTACTTGAAGGCGCCACCTACTTGCCACCGGTCCCCTTCGAGGCGTCCATCCCGCCCGCCCCATTTGCAGCCGGCCAGCACCCTTGGTCACATACCTTCGCGGAGCTCCCGTTTGCAGCCCAAAGCCAAGGCCACGCTCAAGCAAGACCTCTACGGACCAGCTACTCGTAAGTGTCTAAACTCGGTCTTTAGTCATACACTTGCTTGAAATTCAATTTGATACGGGGTTGTAATAACGGAGCATAGTCTCCCCCCGCTTGTAATAACGTGGCTTGGCACAACCACACACGTGCACTCTCTTAGTCGTGCACCATTTTGAACACACACGGGCCTAATCAGCCCCTAATATATAAGTGTACATATATATTTCATTTCCGAAGGGTTTTGTTTAAGTTGGGTGCGTTGTCTTTCGATTAAAACACTCTCACACACATTGAGCTTTCGCTCTTATTTGAAAGACCCAAGTAAGGGCCGACCTATACTATTTGGGTTTCATTTCATGTCGTGTGAGTAAGTCTTTCAATTCAAACACTCTCACACACATTGAGCTTTCGCTCTTATTTGAAAGACCCAAGTAAGGGCCGACCTATACTATTTGGGTTTCATTTCATGTCGTGCGAGTAAGTCTTTCAATTCAAACACTCTCACACACATTGAGCTTTCGCTCTTATTTGAAAGACCCAAGTAAGGGCCGACCTATACTATTTGGGTTTCATTTCATGTCGTGTGAGTAAGTCTTTCAAATTCAAGCACTTTCACACACATTGAGCCTTCGCTCTTACTCCCAAGACCTTAGTAAAGGCCTTATTGCAGTTATATTTGGGTTTCATTTATGTCGTGTGTGTAGTACTTCAATTCAAGCACTCTCACACACATTGAGCCTTCGCTCTTACTCCCAAGACCTTAGTCAAGGCCATACTGCAATTTATATTTGGGTTTAATTTCATGTCGTGTGTGTAAGTCTTTCAATTCAAGCACGCACCCACATTGAGCCTTCGCTCTTATTTGCAAGACCCGAGTAAGGGCTCATATACATAAGATATATACATATCTCCCTTCGGTTATTTCCCTTCGGTTATTTCCCTTCGGTTATTTCCCTTCTGTTATTTCCCTTCAGTATTGTCTTTACATTTCGGGTTTTCCCTTTGGAGTAGCGTGAGTTTGCATTGCATCCACGCCATACCACGAGGTAGGACGCATATTGCATCGAAGCAACCCCCGCTCAAATTCGCCCATGTAGTGGAGTGTTCATAACACACAAACTAGGCGACCCAAAAAGGGATAAAAGAAAAGACTTAGGCACGTGCAAATCCACGTGATCTAAAACATGCAATCGCATCTTAAAGACTCGAAATAAGATACCTCGAACCGTTTCGTAGACTTTCTCCCCAAAACTCGATTTTTGCAAAAGCGTACAGACTGACCCTTGCGCATCGGTGCAAGAAGGTCTGCGACGACAAGAGCTCACTTGCTCACAGTCGCCACGTTTAGAAGTCAGTGTTAAATATATCTTCGCTAGCTTAAGTAAGCTAGCTGGCACGCCCTATTTGTATACATAGGCCTTAGACGCACGATAAGATCCACTCCAAGCCACGAAAGAGGCGAAGAGGCGGGGATTTTCGCGCGTCTACACTTACCTATTTGCAGCACCGCTCCAGCCACCACTCAAGCCGCCAAGCTCCGCCATGATCTCCACTCCCAGCCGGCTTGAAGAAGATGCTTGCTTGGTGCAGCCGTTGCCTCCATGGGCCAATCCCATCTCAAACAAAAAACACTTTGGGCCTATGAGCCACTTTCTCTCTCATCCCCCCCTTTATTTCACGTGAAGTGGGTTTCCTGGAGACTTCCCGTGAATGATTTCCAGCCCACTCACCTCTATTTATAGAGGTTTTAAGTGGATCTTGGATCTTGGGTCCTGGATTTGGGTCTGGCTATCCGGATCCAATCCAAACTCAATGTGGATCTGGATCGCGGATCTCGGATATTTTGAGATCCAGATCCAGTCTAAATATTTATTTGGGTTTGGATCTCGGATCTTGGATTTTTAGATCCATATCCAATCCAAACATAATTTGGATCTGGATCTGGATATTTTTGGGTTCAGACCCAATCCAGATTTTTCTTCTGCTCCTTGGTTTTTTGGTCCTTTCTGATGCTTTTCACCGTCGGTTTCGAGCGAGCTTCGATTCATCGGATGCCCAACTCTGGCCTAGGTCTTCCCCAAGTCTTTCTTCCAACCGGTGTTCTACTTTTCAGGACTTTTTTCGGCGTTTGTTTCGGTCCGCCGTTTTGGTTTTTGGTCGGTTCCTATTGATATCGAACTTAGATTGTCGCACGGATTCCGTTCTTCATTCTGACGGGACGTGTCTCGGACTTCTGTCGACTTCCTCAGGTACTAGGCTTCTTTCTGCATTTTGGAGCTGCTTTGTGCTTTTTCTTTGCCCAAATTACATTTGTACCCTTCTATCGAGCTTTTCTCCAAACGGGCTCTTTTTTCTTCCGTTTTTGAATAGGGGGTGGCTTCTGAAATTCTGGGCTCGAATCCTCTTCTTTGGGCTTTCCTTTTGCCTTTTGTACCTATTTTCACATTTTAAAATAGGTTGTCGTTTTGGCTCAAACGAGCTTTTTTGTATTTTTGAGAGTTTTTGATTTTTGGAAAATTCGGGGTGTTTACAGGAGTGCAAGTGTTGTCCTGGTCGGCTGGTGATGGAGGGAAGGTGCTGGTGGTGGCGAGAGATGGAGGGAAGATGGTGGATGAATGGGAGCCGAATGGATGAGAGGGGGTACTAACCGGGAGGAGGTGGTGTTGTCCTGGCCAGTTGGGAAGGTGGATGATGGCGTGGGATGAGATGGAGGGGAGAGAGAGGGTGTTGGCCGAATGTGGAATCAAGGGGGCTGGCGAATGTGGAATGAAGGAGAGATCCTGATAGGTCGGCTTGGGGGGGGTTATGAATGAGTGCTGAGATTTTATGTGGGGGCCTCATGTGAGTGGCTGGCCGAATCCATGGGATGGCAGGTCGGTTGGGGGATGAGTGGCTGGGAGTGAAAGTGGGCTAGATATTTTAGGTGGGCTGGGATTTAAGGTGGGCTAGATATTTTAGGATGGGGGCTGCTACTAGTTTAGGTTTTAGGGAATGTTGTGGGTTAGGTTAGTGGTTTTGGGGTAGTTTGGTTAGGTGGGATGGGTTTGGTTGGTTAGGGACTTAGTTAAGTCAACTATGGTTGGTTTAGGGCTATTTGGTTAGGGTCTAGTTGGTTAGGGTCTAGTTGGTCTAGCTAGGTGAGGTTGGCTTGGTTTTGGGTGAGAAGGGCTAGGTCTAGGCTAGGTTTGGGTTAGGTTTAGGAAAGGTGGTTGGGTGAGGTAGGCTAACTTAGGGCTAGGTTTAGGAACCACCCTTGGCGCCGGTCCATTACAGCCATGTCCAAGTTGGTGCAGCCCTAGGTCAGGTGTAGGTGCATACAAGCTTAAACCCACAAGGCTAACCCATTCTTGACCAACTTTCTCACTCATACTTTATTCCCCCCTTTCTCTCTCTACCCAAGCCTTCCAAGGCTTTTCACGTGAAATATTTGTGGGCCCCTCACCTCCATTTATGAGAAGGTGATGTGCGCCAGGGAAATAGATATTGGATTTGGATCTTGGGATCCAAATCCAAATACATGTTGGGTTTGGATCTGGATATATATGGTCTAGATCCGGCCCAAATCTGATTTTTTGATTCCTTCATGGCATTTCGAAACGGACGGTTTGTGCGGGGCCTAGCTGCATCAGTACTCCGTCTTGCATTGGGTCTTCGCCAACATTGTCGTCCGCTCTTCTTCTCACCTTCAGGAGTTCATTTTGAGCAAATTTCTGATATCTGGGGCTTGGATGTCTGAGAATTTGGGGATGCTTTAGACATGAGAGTTGATATGTCGGGCTTGACGTATGCTTTGGGTCTGGACTCTCCTTTGCCTTTTTTATCCTCTTTTATCAGGCCAGGAGGCTTTTTGGGCTTTTTCACTCCTTTCTGTGGCTGCTTTTCATCAGGTTGTACTTGTTGGACTCAACTCTTTACAAAATTGGGACTTGGCCCAAGTATAATATATTTTACATCAAAATGGGGTTTTATACAAAATCTGGAGTTTTTACAACTCCTAGGCTTTCGAAAACTCAAAATCTAGTCTTGAAAAGGGGATTTTAAAACTAGGTATATTTTCGAGAATTATGGAAATTTGGGGTGTTTACAATATACAAGCCACACACGCACACTTGAGTCTTATCGCTCTTAATCGTACACAAGGGACACCCACGTGCACTTGAGCCTTTCTGCTCTTAATTGCACAAGATTGCACACACATTGAGCCTTTTCGCTCTTAAGCTAAAGTATATATTTCTCTTTGGATATTTACATTAGTGAAAGTTGTGTGAGTTGCAATTCAATTCGGGTTGTTACATTCAAGTTGTGTGAGTTTGTCAATTAAATTTCACACTTACACACACATTGAGCCTTTCTGCTCTTAAGCTAAAGTATATATTTCCATTCGGGTATTTACTTTAGTGAAAGTTCACTTAAATTTTCCACTTACACACAAAAACACTCGAGCCTTTGCTCTACACTCTCATGCACATTTTGAGCCTTTGTTGCTCACAGGATATAACATACTTAAATATTTTCAAGTTGTGTGAGTTTACTTCACGTCGAGTTGCATTTCCCTTTGTGTGGATTTATATTAAGTCGTGTGAGTTGCTTTACATTTCAGGTATTTACCTTAAAGCTACGTGAGTTGCACTTTCAATTTCGGGTATTTACATTAAGTTGTGTGAGTTGCTTTCAATTCGAGCCTAGCTCACATCATCATCTCAAAACCCAAAAATCTTTTGTGCATCTTTGCATTCGTTAGCTTTCAAAAGCGCCCCAAATCTACGCACAAACCATGTTGAAAATAGGCCACTTGTGCACACACATATCCCGTGTAAAAAGCTAAAAACTCAAAGACTTAGGTGCATCCAAAGTCATAAATAAAAACTTGCAAACTAGGCATACATACAATTTTCAAACACTGATCTTGCAAAGTTTTGAAAAAGCAAAGTTTTAAGTATTTAAACTGACCCTTGAGCATCGGTTAAAGAAGGTTTAAACAAAAAGATCCCACTTTCCCACAATTGCCTCAAAAAGTTAGATATTTCAAAATCTTCGCTAGCTTAAGCAAGCTAGCTAGCACGCCCTTAGAAACGACGTAGATACAAAAAGGTTCATTTTTTACTTCAAAACTAGAAGTAAAAATTTTCATGTTTACAGTATGCATGCATGTTGTGTGATGCAAATGAAGTGTGAAGTTTAGAGACTCATTTACGTGATGGATGAGCTTGAGGAGAAGCCTATGAAGGCCGGCTACCCCAAGTGAGACAATCCCATGTCGTTAGACATTTCGGGTTTTTAAAATTTGTTTTTAAAGGGAACCCCTTTTAGTTTTAATCAAAAGGACTTTTGATTTTTCATATTTCTCCTCATTTGGGTTTCAATACCCACTACTTAGCAGAGGTTTTATAGGAAATTTTGGAAAAACATTTGAAAATTTCATTTCCCACATAACTGTAAACACCCAAAATGGTGATGTTTTCAAAACTCCTGAATTTCAAAAACCAGCTTACAGCCTTTTTGAACTTTTAAAACCCCAAAATTTTGAAGTTTAAACCTTTTTAGAAAATATTTCAAAATAAAGGTTTTAAATTCAAGTCAAAAACCCATGGATTACAAAACAACTCAAATAGACAAGTAAAACCCGATCCAAAATCTAGCTCAAGATCCAGTCAAAAAGTGAAGGAGAGGTCCAGCCTGTTTGGATAAAAGCAAGACGTAAGATCAAACCCGGTGTCCATTTCAAAAGACAAGTTCAGCTTTAAAAATGCAAAATGAAACCAAGACCCTGATGAAGCTGTAAGAAAAAAACCAAAGATCGGGCCTGTCGAAATGGGAATCAGTGTCCGCTTCAAAATCTAGGATCGACCTCATCAAGTGCAAAATCAAAACGGGACCAGACGGATCAAATCAAGCCAGAAGGCAAACAAAAAAGTCCTAAAAGCAGACATCGGCCGGTTAAAGGGGTTGGAAAAAGCCTAAGCTAAAATCGGGTCACCGAGAAACCAAAACTCGCTCGAAAACCGTTTGTTTCATGCCCCAAAGAAGGACACAAAAGAAAGAATTTGGATTAGATCTGGACCAAAGAATCCAGATCCATGACCCATTGAAAATTGGATAAGGTTGGACCCAAGGATCGAAACCTGATCTAAAAGATCCACCCTTGGCCTATAAATAGGGCCAAGGGGTTCCCGTGAATGCTCCTTGGGAGTTTTGGAAAGGAGGAGAGAGAAGGAGTGGAGACCAAGGTGGAGTTCACGTGAAGCTTTGGTCAAGGCTGGACCAAGGTCAAGGTGCTTCACGTGAGAGGTTGGTAAAAGTGGCAAGAAGTGGCTTGAAGACTTGGAGCTCAAGCAAGGAGCTCACGTGAAAAGCTTGAAGCAAGTGGAGCCCGTGGTTTTGAGGAAGCAAGGGGCCGGCCAAAGGTGGACCTTGGGGCTTGACCAAGGTGGAAGGCTTGAAGGACGAGTGAAGTAGGGTTGACCAAAGGTGGATCTTGGGCCTTGGAAGGTGGAAGAACCGGCTGTACCAAGAGGAAGGTTTGACTAAGGCCAAGAGGGAGGACCCAACTAACCACAAGGTGAGTGCCTAAACCCGACCTAGCTTGGGGCTTGGAGACTCAGCCAAGCCTTGGCCGAGTGCACCTTGGGCTGACCAAGACCCGGCTGCACCAAAAGGGCTCGACCAAGGTAGGACTTGGTGGCACAAAGAGGGCTGATCAAAGGGGAGGACCCGACTGCACAAAGCCCAAAAGCATGGGCTGATCAAGCTCAACAAGGGGGCTGCATCAAACCGAACAAAAGGGCTCGAGTGAACCAAACGAATTGAACCAAGGGCTCGCTTGAAGGGAAAAACTTGTAAGTTCTTCAAACTTTGATTTCATACCATTTTCTTCATTAAATTCAATTCGAAACAAGGTTGTAGTAATGGAGCGAAGCCTCCCTCCATGTTGTAATATTTGTGCATGAACATGATCGCACCCACGAGCACTTGAGCCTTTTCACTATTAACTGGTGGATGAACACGATCGCACCCATGAGCACTTGAGCCTTTTCGCTCTTTACACGCACATGCACTCGAGCCTTTCTGCTCTCTGCCTCAATATACGCTATAAACATTCTATACTTCGAACCCCCTCTTTTCTTAAGCAAGTATACGTATTTCATTTAGCGTGAGTTTTACTTTCGTGAACGTATAGTGGTTGCACTTTAAATTCGCGTGAGTTTTACTTTCGTGAAAGTAGAGTGGTTGCACTTTCAATTCGTGTGAGTTTTACTTTCGTAAAAGTAGAGTGGTTGCACTTTCAATTCGCGTGAGTTTTACTTTCGTGAAAGTAAAGTGGCTGCACTTTCAAATCGCATGAGTTTTTACTTTTGTGAAAGTAGAGTGGCTGCACTTTTAATTCGCATGAGTTTTACTTTCATGAAAGTAGAGTGGGTGCAATTTCAATTCGAGTGAGTTCGCATCATTGTTCTTAAAACTCCAAAAACAGAATTTATAGCATCTCTACATCCGCTTATTGCGGCAAATCGCTCGAACACTCACTCAAATCACACTGAAACTAGGCTACACATTCCACACACACATCAGGCCTAAACAAAATAAAACTTGCAAGAGACTTAGGGTCGTCCAACCCTCGTAATAAAATTGGCAAAAGTGCACAAAACCAAATTCATTCAAAACACTTATCATTTGAAGTAAAACTTGTTTGAAAATCGAAGTTCTTAAGCGCTTAAACCGACCCTTGAGCGTCGGTTCAAGAAGGTTTAAAGCGAAAAGAGTTTGTTTGCCTACAATCACCAAAAGTAAGAAAATTATTTCAAAAACCTTCGCTAGTTTGAGTAAGCTAGCTGGCACGCTCGCGCAAGCATAGGCACGAAAAGGTTCATTTTGAGTTTTCTAACTTGGCAGTGGAAATTTTCATGTTTACAATAACAAAGTCTAATTCTCAAACAAAATGAAATCTAAATAAGTAGATTCTATTCCTACTTTAGGATTTTCATGGATAAACCTTTCTCCATTAGGATAAGTTGTAGAGATTTGAGAAAGAGTTACCACGATCCCTTCTAAAGCGTCTTGTGGTTTAAGGCAAAGAGACGGAAAATTACTCTTTTTGAGCTTTGGCTTTTTCTTTTCTATCAACGGGGAAGACCTCCCTTTTCTTTTGGAGGATTTTTTGTATTCCCTCTTTCTTTTTTTCTTTTTTCATTAAAAGAGAAGACCTCTTTCGGAGGAATTTTTGTATTCCCTCTTTCTATTTAAAAGGAAGACCTCTTTATAGAAGAGTTTTTGTATTCTTCTTTTTCTTTTGTTTTTGCTAATTTTTCTTTTTGTGAGAGAAGTAAAATGGGGAGAAAACTTATCCTTTTGGCTACTCAATTCAACCAAGATCATCCCATTTCCTAATAGCATCTACCATTTGAAAATATTTTGCTATTTTGAATAAGGCTTCATTTTGCAAGCCAAGGATTTTTGAAATGTTACGAAATGATTTTGAAAATTCTACTTTTCATAAAGCATCAATTCTCTTATTTAGGGCCATACAATCAATCTTGATCCTTCTTTCAAGAAATTCAAAAGAGACTCATTTAAAAGAACTTTTCAAAAGAATTTAGCATAAACTTTATACATAATATTTTTTTAAATATTGGGCATTTATAGGGTCTACTAAATTCCTACCCTTAACATCAATCAACCAATATGCACTGTTTGTGGTTGTTCCCCTTACAACATAGGGACCATCCCACTAGGGCCGCCACTTTCCAAGTGGATGTGGACCACGATGGTGAACGATTTTTAATACAAGGTCTCCCACTTTGAAGTGGCGAGCCTTCAAATGCTTTTCATAATGTCGGGCTATCCTTTGCCAGTATGCATATGCATGATCCACAATAAGGAGTCTCTTCTCATCTAATAGATCAAGCTCATCCATTTTAGCATGTTGTAAATGTAAACACCAAAAATTGTAATATTTTCAAAAACTCCTGAATTTCAAAACCCAATTTACAGCCTTTCTGAACCTTTAAAAGCCCCAAATTTTAAAGTTTAAACCTTTTGGGAAATATTTCAAAAATAAAGGTTTTAAATTCAAGTTAAAAGCCCATGGATTGCAAAACGGATCAAACGAATAGGTAAAACCTGATCCAAATCCAGCTCGAGATCAAGTCAAAAAGTAAAGGGTGGGCCAAGCCTATCTGGATAAAAGCAAGATTAAAGATTTGATCCGGTGTTCATTTCAAGGCGAGTTCAATTTCAAAATGCAAAATGGAATCGAAACCCTAATGAAGCCAACAAGAATCAAGTATCGTATGAAACTAAAATCAAGGACCGGGCTTATCAAAAATGAAATCCATATCCGCTTCAAATTTGGGATCAACTTCATCAAGTGCATGCTCGAGATGGGGCCAGATGGATCAAACCAAGCATCAAATAAAAAAGTTATGAAATCAAGCATCGGCCGGTTAAAAGGACTTGAAAGAACCTAGTCTAAAATCGGGTTTACTCGAAAACCAACTCACTTGAAAACCGTCCATTCTGTACCCCCACAAGAGGACCATAAAAAAAAATTTGGATCGGGTTGGACTAAAAGATCCAAACCTACCCCAAAAGATCCATCCCCTTGGCCTATAAATAAGGCCAAGGGGTGGCGGGTGAGGGGGTTGGAGAGAAGGCTTGGAGGAGAGAGGGTGGAGCTCGAGCAAGAAGCCTTGGAGGAGAGAGGGAGGAGCACGGCTAGGCTTTGGAGCAAGGTTGAAGGCCACGGCTTGGAGGCTGTGGAGCTTGGACCGAAGGCAAGAAAGGGGTTGCACCAAGGCAGCCGTGGGCTACAAAAGAGTGAGGTAAGAGAGAGAGAGAGAGGCAAGGGAAAGAGTAGGGTAGTCAAAGGGAAGAGGGTTGCACCTTGGGCTCGAGTAAGGGGGAGGCTTGCAAGGAAGAAGATCGCCGAAATTCCATACTTGGAATTTTTCAGCATTTTGGAAAAACCTATAAGCATTTCTAAACTTTGATTCTAAACCATTTTTCTTTGATTTATTAAATTAAAAAGGGGTTGTATTAATGGAGCACAGCCTCTCCCCATGTTGTAATAGTAAGTAGCTGTCTTTGCTTGTCATTTAATTGATGGATGATCACGCTTATACCCACGTGCACTTGATATGTTTTACTCTTCTACCCTAATATACCTTATAAAACCTTCTATACTTCGAATCCCCCTCTCCTCTTAAGCAAATATATATATATATATATATTTCATTTCACGTGAGTTTACTTCAACAATATAGAGTGATTGCACTTTCATTTCGTGTGAGTTTACTTCAGGAATGTAGAGTGGCTGCACTTTCATTTCGTGTGAGTTTACTTCGAGAATGTAGAGTGGTTGCACTTTCATTTCGTGTGAGTTTACTTCGGGATGTAGAGTGGTTGCACTTTCATTTTGCGTGAGTTTACTTCGGGAATGTAGAGTGGCTGCACTTTCATTTCGTGTGAGTTTACTTCGGGATATAGAGTGGTTGCACTTTCATTTCGCATGAGTTTACTTCGGATGTAGAGTGGCTGCAATTTCAATTTGGGTGAGTTTGCATCATTATTCTTAAAAACCCAAAATAAGATTTCCAGCATCTCTGTATCTTCTCATTGCTGCAATCTCTCGATACTCACTCCAATCATGCTGAAACTTGGCCCACACATTCCACACACATTAGCCACAGTAAGTGAAATTTGTAAGAATTTTAGGGCCGTCCAACCCCGTAATAAAATTGGCAAAAAGTATACGAACCAAATTCTTTCAAAACACTGGTCACTCACATTAATTTGAAGTAAAAACTTGTTTGCAAATCGAAGTTCCTAAGTGCTTAAACTGACCCTTGAGCATTGGTTCAAGAATATTTAAGTGAAAAGAGTTTGCTTGCCTACAATTGCCAAAAGTCAGAAAATTATTTAAAAAGTCTTCGCTAGTTTGTGTAAGCTAGCTGGCACTCTCGCGCAAGAGTAGACACAAAAAGGTTCACTTCGAGTTTTCTATAACTTGGGAGTAGAAATTTTCATGTTTATAGTAAAGTCTCTATAGGTAGGTCGAGTGCAAGTGATGTATGAAATTAATGCAATTTGGTATGAATGGGATGTATGACATTTATACCATAGACCAACTCGAATGGTGTGGCATTTGTGGATGTTCGGATGGAAGTCCTATAAGCCCATAAGGCTTCATCAAGCTTCTCATGCCATGTCCTACCCTTCTCTAAGATTTTCTCAATGATACTTACGAGAGTTTTGTTCGTGGCTTCATCTTGGTCGTTGCCTTGATGGTAGTAGGGCAATGAGAAGTGTTGAGTTATGTCATAGGTATTACATAACTTTTCCATCTTCTCATTCTTGAAAGGAGTGACATTATCCAACACTAGGTCTCTTGGAACTCCAAATTGGGCCAAGATATTTTTTTTAACGAATGCCAGTACATGTTGTCCTTGGACATTAGCCAGGAAGTAGCTTCAACTCATTTAGAAAAATATTCAGTAGCTCCCAACATGAACCTATGTCCATTGGATGCAGTTGGGGAGATTGGTCCTATGATGTCAAATGCCCACATGGTGAAGGGCCATGGGCTCACAATGGAATGCAAGGTGGACGATGGGATATCAATGGCATGTCCATGCACTTGACATTGATGACATTTCCTAACATGATCATGACAATCTTGCTTGAGGGAGGACCAAAAATTCCCGGCCCTAAGTATTTTCATGGCCATCATATTTACATTGACATCCATGGGCTCACAATGGAATGCAAGGTGGATGATGGGATATCAATGGCATGTCCATGCACTTGACATTGATGATATTTCCTAACATGATCATGACAATCTTGCTTAAGGGTGTGTAGACGCGCGAAAAATCCCCGCCTCTTTGCCTTTTTCAGGGCTTGGAGCGGATCCTCTCGTGTGTCTAAGGCCTATGTATGCAAACAGGGCGTGCCAGCTAGCTTACCTAAGCTAGCGAAGATATTTTTAACACTGACTTCTAAACGTGGCGACTGTGAGCAAGTAAGCTCTTGTCGTCGCAGACCTTCTGGCACCAATGCGCAAGGGTCAGTCTGTACGCTTTGCAAAAATCGAGTTTTTGGAGAGAAAGTCTACGAAGCGGTTCGAGGTGTCTATTTCGGGTCTTTAAAATGTGATTGCATGTTTTAGATCACGTGGATTTGCACGTGCCTAAGTCTTTTCTTTTATCCCTTTTCGGGCCACCTAGTTTGTGTGTTATGAACACTCCACTACGTGGGCGAATTCGAGCGGGGCTTGCTTTGATACAATATGCGTCCTACCTCGTGGTATGGCATAGATGCAATGCAAACTCACGCTACTCCAAAGGGAAAACCCGAAATGTAAAGACAATACTGAAGGGAAATAACTGAAGGGAAATAACCGAAGGGAAATAACCGAAGGGAAATAACCGAAGGGAGATATGTATATAGATTATGTATATGAGCCCTTACTCGGGTCTTACAAATAAGAGCGAAGGCTCAATGTGGGTGCGTGCTGGAATTGAAAGACTTACACACACGACATGAAATTAAACCCAAATATAAATTGCAGTATGGCCTTGACTAAGGTCTTGGGAGTAAGAGCGAAGGCTCAATGTGTGTGAAAGTGCTTGAATTTGAAGTACTACACACACGACATAAATGAAACCCAAATATAACTGCAATAAGGCCTTTACTAAGGTCTTGGGAGTAAGAGCGAAGGCTCAATGTGTGTGAAAGTGCTTGAATTGAAAGACTTACTCACACGACATGAAATGAAACCCAAATAGTATAGGTCGGCCCTTACTTGGGTCTTTCAAATAAGAGCGAAAGCTCAATGTGTGTGAGAGTGCTTGAATCAAAAGACTTACTCACACGACATGAAATGAAACCCAAATAGTATAGGTCGGCCCTTACTTGGGTCTTTCAAATAAGAGTGAAAGCTCAATGTGTGTGAGAGTGCTTGAATTGAAAGACTTACTCACACGACATGAAATGAAACCCAAATAGTATAGGTCGGCCCTTACTTGGGTCTTTCAAATAAGAGCGAAAGCTCAATGTGTGTGAGTGCTTGAATTGAAAGACAACGCACCCAACTTAAGCAAAACCCTTCGAAAATGAAAATATATATACTTATGTATTAGGGGCTGATTAGGCCCGTGTGTGTTCAAAATCGTGCACGACTAAGAGAGTGCACGTGTGTGGGTGTGCCAAGCCACGTTATTACAAGCGGGGCGAGACTATGCTCCGTTATTACAACCCCGTATCAAATTGAATCTCAAGCAAGTATACAACTAAAGACCGAGTTTAGGCACTTACGAGTAGCTGGTCCGTAGAGGCCTTGCTTGAGCGTGGGCTTGGCCTTCGCCTTGGGCTGCAAACGGGAGCTCCGCGAGGATGGGTGACCAAGGGTGCTGGCCGGCTGCAAGTGGGGCACGGGATAGGCGCCTCGAAGGTGGCCGGTTGCAAGTGGGTGTCGCCTTGATGTGGGCGATTAAAGGGGTGGGCCAAGTAAGTGTGTAGGGTCACGAATGGGGAGTATAGAGGGTTAGGGAATATGGACCTAAGGGGAGTTTAGGGGAAGGCCGAATGGGAGTCTTAGGGGAAGGCCGAATGGGAGTCCTATAGGGTGGTCGGATGTAGATAGGATGGTTAGGTAGTGGCCGGTAGTTTAGGTTGTGCTAGGTTCGGCTAAGTGAAAAGGGTGGTGACAAAGGGCTGAGATGATGATATGGTGGGTGGCTAGGAGTGGAGAGAGAGTAGAGAAGGATTTAGGTAGAATTGGGGAATGCTTACCGAATGGGGAGCGGCGGTGGATGGAAGAAAGAAGCCGGGTGGTTGGGATGGAGAGCAAGCGGTGGCGTCCGGCTGGGAGATGGTGGTGTGAGCTGTGGTGGGGTGGAGGGAGGGTGGTGGTGCAGGCGGCACAGGTGGAGCAGGCGGGCAGGTTCGGCTGGGTGAGGAAATGGGGGAAAGAGAGGGCCCGGCTGGGATTGGTGAGGGTCCTTCTCGCTAGGAAAAACCCGCCCCCAAGGGGGGGGGTTTAAATAGGGATGGGTAGGTCGGTTAGGGCTGGGCTTGGGGTAGTGGTTAGGTGGTTTAGGTAGGGTGGTATGTAGATAAGGTGGGCTGGAAAGGGTTGGGCCAGATATTTTGAAAACTAGGGGTTTGGGTAGATTGTGGGCTAGGGGTGGTTTAGGGGTTTAGGGCTAGGTTAGGTAGTTGGGTTTTAGGGTGAGGTTTAGTGAGCTAGGTTAGGTGATTAGGCTAGGTTTAGGCTAGGATTAGGAAAATTAATCTAGGTTTAGGGAAGGATTAGGGAAGTGGGTTAGGTGATTAGGTTGGGATTAGGCCGGGATTAGGGAAGTGGGTTAGGTGATTAGGCTCAGATTAGGGGTGGATTAGGGGAATAGGCTTGGATTAGGTGTTTTGGGTTAGGTTTAGGTGAAGGAGCTCCCTTTGCATGGCCCATAGACCTTAACCACCTCATGTTGGTGCAGCCCTAGGTTAGGTTTTGGCTAATTACAAGCTTAAACCCACTCAATTAGGCTAACCCACATGATTAAACCCAAACTTGACACACAAGTCAAGCTTAATTACAACCTTCTTGATATTTTCCATCCCCACTCTCTCTCATGCCCATGATCCCACGTGAATTTCAAGTGGGCCCCACCTCCATTTATGAGAAGGTGATGTGGGCCATGGATATGGATATTGGATTGGATCTCTGGATCCAAATCCAAATCCAAGTCCACATATGGGTTTGGATTGGGATATGGATATATATGGTCCAGATCCAATCCAAACTGAACTCTAACTCCTTCGAGCTGGGTTCGAAACGGACGATTCGTGCGGGGCCTGACAGCATCAGTACTCCGTCTGCGTTGGATCTTCGCCAACATGGTCGTCCGCCTCCGTTTCTGCCTTCTGGAGATGACTTCAAATGATATTTTGATAAGAACAGGGTCTTGGACGTTCGAGATCCTGGGGGTGTGAATCAGATACAAGAGTTGCTGTGCCGGGCTTGACATGTGCTCCGGTTCCGGGCTCTTCTTAGCTCTCCTGGTCCATGTCTTGATCGGGCCAAGCCAATTCGGGGTTTCAAAAACGTGTTTTAAAAGGTTTTCAAAAGCCATATTATATATTTTTGAAATATGAAGTTTAAAACATATATACAGGGTTGTTTGGAAGGCTCCTGGGTTTCTAGACTCAAAAATGGCCCTTTGGGGCTGCTTTTACAAAACCAGGTTTGTTTAAGGAATTCGTGGGATTTCGGGGTGTTTTTATAAAGGTTCATCAAGGTTCATACATCTCAACAAGATGCCGGTAAAGCTCTTTTTATAAAGAATCTCTCACAAAATCACATATCGGGTTGAAATTTTTTGAATAAAAGCTTTATCCTTAGAAGAAGCAAATTCAGGAAATCCTCCATTTTCTAAAAAGTTTTTAATATCTTGAAACCAAGGTTTTTCAATGTAATTTTGGTCATTTTGGCAAATCTCCAAATCGTGGGTGGATGGAGTGGATGAGTGCCAAATTTCTAAGGATCGAGTTCCCATGGTGGGGTCGACCCTTAGGGATGAGTCTAGGGATGAGAGGGCATCTGCTATGGTGTTGTCCTCTTTACCTATGTAGGTGAGTGTTTATGATTTGAAGGAATTGACCAATTGAGTGGCCAATTCGTGGTATGGTATGAGTTTTTCATTTTTGACTTGCCAAATTTTTGAAACTTGGTTTATAACAAGCATAGAATCTCCAAAGATTTCAATATATGATGCCCCTAGATTTTTCAAAATTTTTAGTCCTTGTATGAGTACTTTATATTCAGCCACATTATTTGAGCATGAAAAATTTAGTCAAATGGCAATTGGGATTTCTCCCTTTTCAGGGGATATGAGGATGATTCCCACACCTGCCCCTTGTTGATTCTTTGCCCCATCAAAATACATCTTTCATACTCAATCTTCATTAAAACAATTTGTTAAAACATGGTCTTGAAATTCATTTGCAAAGATGTCTTCATCGGGCATTTCATCAAGTATGGGATATGTATCTTTAAGAGGCAATTCGGCCATATGATCGACTAGGGCTTGTCCCTTAGTAGAGTTTTGATGATGAAATTTAAGATCATACTCCATTAAGAGGAGCTATCATTTACCTAGTCTACCCGTTAGGATAGGTTTTTCAAACAAGTGCTTGATTGGATCAGGCTTACACACTATCCATATTTTATGATCTAGGAAATAATGTCTAAGCTTTTGGCAAGCCCGTATCAAGGCCAAGCACGTTTTCTCCATGGCTTGATAATTTCTTTTGTATGCCAATAGAGTTTTCGAAATATAGTAAATAGCATACTCCTTAAGACTATCATTCTCATATTGAGCAAGCAAAGCTCCCAATGCATTCGCATGAATGAAAATGTAAAGCAATAAAGGTTTTCCTTGCTTTGGAGGTTTTAAAATCAAAGGATTTACCAAATAAGTTTTCAATCTTTCAAACGCTTTTTGGCAATCGGAATCCCATTCAAATTTAACCCCTTTTCTCAAAAGCCTATTAAAAGGTTCGCATCTTGTTGCTAAATTGTAGATAAATCTCCTAATTGCTTGGAGTCGACCTTGGAGGCTTCGGATTTGGGTCAAGTTGGAGGGTGGAGGCATGTCTATGATGGCTCGACACTGGTCAACTTCTATGCCCCTTTGGCGTACCATGAACCCTAAGAGTTTTCCCGATTCCACTCCAAAAACACATTTTTGAGGGTTTAGCTTCACTTTATAAAGCCTAAGTCTTTCAAAAACCTTTTACAAAGATTCTATGTGTGTGCCTCGGGCTTTTGATTTTACCAAAAGATCATCCACATATACTTCCAAGAGCTCATGGATTTGATCATGGAAAATTGTAGTCATGGCTCTTTAGTATGTGGCATCGGTATTTTTCAAACCAAATGGCATAACCGTATAACAGTATGTGCCCCAAGGTGTAGTAAAAGCAATTTTTGCCTGAACTTTTGGTGCTAACTTGATTTGATTATAACCCAAATAGTCATCCATAAAAGAAAACATTTCATGATTTGCAATGCTATCCACTATCAAATCAATATTTGGAAGAGGAAAATTATCTTTTGGAGTGGCTTTGTTCAAATTTCTAAAATCAATGCAAATTTGAATTTTCCCATTGGATTTTCGAACCACAACAATGTTTAAAAGCCATTCCGAATAAGCAATGGGTTTTATAAATCTGGCTTTTAAAAGATCTTCTAAACACTCTTTCACTTGGGAGTGAACATCGGGATGGATTTTCTAAGCTTTTGCTTCACGGGTTTTGCATTGGGTTATAAGGGTAGATGATGTTCTACAATTCTAGGGTCTAAACCTGGCATGTCTTCGTAGGTCCATGCAAATACATCAACATAAGATTTCAAAAAGGCAATGAATGATGCTCTTTAATGCTCATGCAAACATGCACCTATTTTGACACACTTTGGGTTAGACTCGCTCCCTAGGTTGATTTCTAGAAAATTCACATGGCAAAATTTGTGACTCTGAATGCCCTATAAATGCATTGGTTGATTGATGTTGAGAGAAGAAATTTAGCAGATCCAATAAATGCCCAATACTTGAAACATATTATGTATAGTATCTACTTTAATTTCTTTTGAAAAGATTTTAAAATAGGTCTCCATTGAATTTCTTGAAAGAATGATCAAAATGAATTATGTGACTCTGAACCAGAGAATTGATGCTTTATGAAACGTGGAGTTTTCAAAATCATTTGGTAACATTTCAAAAATATTTGATTTATAAAATGAGGCCTAGTTCAAAATAGCAAAATATTTTCAAATCATAGGTGCTATTAGAAAAAGGGATATACTTGGCTTAATCGAGTATCTAAAGGGATGAGTTGTATTCTCCCACTTTATTCCTTCCCAAAAAAACAAATTAGTAAAATCAAAAGAAAAAAAAACAAAACAAAACCTCCAATATAGAGGTCTTCCAAAAATAAAAGGAAAAACAAAAACCTCAAATATAGAGGTTCCCTTTGAAAGAAAAGAAAAAGAAAAGTCAAAGCTCAAAAGAGCAATTTTTCATCAAAATTTCTTAGCCTTATACCGCAGAATGTTTTAGAAGGGACCATGAGAAACTCTTTCCCAAAATCCCCACGGCTTATCCCATTGGAGAAAAGTTTACCATTAAAATCCTAGAGTAAGAATAGGACCTACTTATTTCGATTTCATTTTGTTTGAAAATTAGACCTTGTTGTGTCAGAAATTGAATTTTGAAATACTATTCAAAATTTTCTACAAAACCTCTACTAAGTCGTGGGTATTAAAACCCGAGTGAGGGAAAATATAAGAAATTGGAAGTCATTTTTGGATAGAGACCAAAAGGAGTTCCCTTTTGAAAGGAAATTTTAAAAACTTGAAACATCAAAGGAAACAATAAGGGAACCATCTTTCTTGGGCCAGCCAGCCTTTAGAGGCCTCTTCTCAATCTCATGAGTCACATGTATGGGTCTCTAAATACACACTTCACTCACGTCACATTCCTTGCGTACATGCATCCATCAAGGGGTCATCCGTGCATGATCATCCTAGGACTAGGCGATTTCTTGTCAAGTCCCCTTTGGCTAAGATCCCTGCCTTTGCAAAAACAAATCCAAGGAAATAGATGCTCTGGAATGAGGACAAATTTCATACTCTCAAGATAAATCTAGGAAGAAAATCAAAGGGGTGTTTTCTTTCTTGCCATTATCCAAACAAATTTGGATTAGTATCAAAGATGGGCATCTTTAAACACCCTAAAAATATTTTTCAAAATAAATTTGGGTATATTTTAAAATCCATGATTTGAACACATCATACAAATTTCATAAAATTCTAAAAAATCATTTTGAAATGAAAATGTTTTGAACCATGAAGTTACAGAATCAAGTTTTGGAATTAAAATCTAAAAGATGTTGATTTGCCCAAAGATAGAGCATGGCCCGAATCAATAGGAGACAAAATTTTCGCTAGGAGATAAGGATAAATCCACAAAGGCAAGCATATTCAAATAAAGCAAGAGGGTAACTATAGATGTGAATTTTTATTTCAAAACCTATATAGAGACTTGAAACAAAATTCTCGAACTACGTCATGTGTACGAGCGTGCTAGCTAGTTTGCTCAAACTAGCAAAGATTGATTTTTGACTTCAAGTAGCGATTATGGATGAGTAAACTTTTGTCGACGTAGGTGTAGATATGAAAATTTTACTAAAAAGCTTATGTAGAGACTTGAAAAAAACTTTTCAAATCGTCTTCATTTGCACAAGCGTGTCAGCTAGTTTTTAAAACTGGTAAAGTTTATAAATCTGACTTATTTGGCGATCATGACTAAGCAAGATCTTATCACCTTAAACCTTCTTGAACCGATGCTCAAGGGTCAACCTAGGCACTTTGAGGGCTCATTGGTGTAAGTGTGATTCCAAATCCACTTTAAGAAAAATCTGAGAGACTTGATCAAATTCGTGCACTAGGTGTTTGGAAAACCAATTTTGCCAAGTTAAGAAAAATAAAAACTAATTCTGTTTTTAGACCTTGCTTTCTGATTTTCGTTTAATGACTTTTGAGTTTCTAAAAATCATGAACAATTCAAGATGACAAATGTAGCAACTCTGAAAATATTTTTATTCTATTTTTAGGTGTTGTGATTATTCAGAATTAAATTCAGGAAGAGTCTCTGCTCAGACACTCGAAACTGGTATATCACAAAAATACAAAGAGCCAAAGAAAGGTTTGTATCTCAGTGAACTGAGCTCTGAATTTTGTGCACTTGGTCTTGTTGGAAATATATGGATGTCAGCTTTTCAATGAACCAGGTTTCACTAAATTTGGACAAATACAGACAGAGTTATGGAATGATTATCCAGACTTTGTTGTAGAAAATACAGTTTTGACAGAAATGGTTTTGGTTTTTCCCGATCTTACACACTTTTAATTACGTGGTTGCATGGCCCTAAAATTCTTGAAAATTTTATCAGATGTGGCCTTGTGTGTGTAGATGAAGTGTCCAAATTTCCAATCAATCGGAGTAGAAATGAGGAAATGAAAATTAAAACATCATACATATGCAAAGATGTTGAAATCAATTTTTCTGTGTTTTTATAATATACGTGATACAACTCACCCGAAATTAAATGGCATAATCACAGCAAACCCAAAGTAAATTACTAAAGAAAAATGAATATAAATATGTATATTAGTTTAAGCATAGAGGAGGTTAGGAGTTATAGGAGTTTTATAGAACATAGAGAGATAGAATCAAGAAAGCAAACAAGTAGAGTGCATACGTAGGAAATGAAATTGACAACATATCTACTTGCTATTACAACATGGGGGGAGACGAAGCTCCATTATTACAACCGCTTCCTTGAATTGAATGTTAAGAGAAGAATCAAGATTGAAAAAGGGAAAGAAATACTCACTTAGCAGTCTCCAAGAATCGGATTATAATGGGGGAATTTGACCCCTTCTTCCCTTGGTGCTACCCTTTCTTTTTCCTCTCTTTTCTCTTTTCTCTCACTCTCACTCTCTCTCTCTAACTTGCAGCACCTCTCCTCTCTCCTAGGCTCTCCCTCTCTCTTCCCTCACATTTTGGCAAGTCCCTCCAATGTGCAAGATGTTAGAAATGAGCCCCCCAAGGCCTCTATTTATAGGCTAGAGGGGGCTGCTAGAGGCTTCCATGAATTGGATCTCCTTGGCCCAAAGTTTCATCCAATGTTGGGGATGATCCACATGGCATCATGTGGCCCATTCTAGTCCCCTTTGGTGAGTCCATCCACCTCCTATGTGGACTCGGTCATGGTGGAACCAAGGTGAATTCGGCCCACTTTGACTTGGCCCTTCAATCCAATGTAGGTTTGGCCAAACTTGGCCAAGGTGTGTTCGGGTCATGGCCTTTTCAGTGATGATGGTTCAAGATCATTTGGTAAAGGTTATTCAATGTAGTTTGATCAAAGTCCTTTAATTAGGTAAGGCTAAAGAAGGTTTTATGAAGTCGTGTTCAGCCAAGGTAGGTTAGGTCTAAATTAGCCAATGGGTCATGGTTTAGCCAAGATGGTTAGAGTTTGGTTGGACTTGATATGGGTCCAGTTGGATGCACTTGGGTGAGGCTTGGCCAAGTTCAACTTGATGCTGCTTTGTACCATGATTGGTGAGGTCTTGACTTTATTTGATCCCCGTCTTTGACTTGAGCTCGGTTTTGGCTTGATGCAGGCATGGCTCAATCGTTGCCTTGATTTTCACTCCCATCCTGATTTGTTCTTATCCTCATTTGACCTGTGCTTCATCCCTTTTCATTTATGGTTTTAAATATTTTTTATTATTATTTAAAACCATTTCATTTTGGAATATATTTGAAAATATTGAGTTTTGTCAAAATCTTCAAATATTCTTTTGAAAACAACTGAATTCCATTCCTAGTATTTGTTTCTATGGGTGACCTACTTTCGCCCCGTGAGTTGGTCTTTACCGTTTCAACCACTTTAACCCTTGATTAGGTGTAGGGTATCAAACAACTTTAACCTAAATGGGTATAGGGTATCAAACCACTTTAACCCTAGATGGGTGTAGGGTGTTGTAGACGCAGGAAAATCCCCGCTCGTTTGGCTTTCTCAGGGCCTGGAGCGGATCCTCTCGTGTGTCTAAGGCCTATTTATATAAACAGGGCGTGCCAGCTAGCTTACCTAAGCTAGCGAAGATATATTTTAATTCTAACTTCTAACGTGGCGACTGTGAGCAAGTGAGCTCTTGTCGTCGCAGACCTTCTTGCACCGATGTGCAAGGGTCAGTCTGTACGCTTTGAAAAATCAAGTTTTGGGATAGAAAAAGCTTACGAAAAGGTTTGAGGTGTTTTTGATTCGGGTCTTTAATACAATGGCAGATTTTAGATCACGTGGATTTGTACGTGCCTAAGTCTTTCCTTTTATCCCTTTATGGGCCACCTAGTTTGTGTGTTATGAACACTCCACTACATGGGCGAATTTGAGCGGGGCTTGCTTTGATGCAATATGCGTCCTACCTCGTGGTATGGCGTAGATGCAATGCAAACTCACACTACTCCAAAGGGAAAACCCGAATGTAAAGACAATGCTGAAGGGAAATAACCGAAGAAAAATAACCGAAGGGAAATGACTTGTAATGTAAATGCCGAAGGGAGATATGTATATAGGGTATATACGTGCCCTTACTTGGGTCTTGCAAATAAGAGCGAAGGCTCAATGTGGGTGCATGCCTGAATTGAAAGACTTACACACACGACATGAAATAAAACCCAAATATAACTTGTAGTATGGCCTTGATTAAGGTCTTGGAAATAAGAGCGAAAGCTCAATGTGTGTGAGTGCTTGAATTGAAGTACTACGCACACAACATGAAATTAAACCCAAATAGTATAACACGGCCCTTACTTGGGTCTTTCAAATAAGAGCGAAAGCTCAATGTGTGTGAGTGCTTGAATTGAAAGACTTACACACACGACATGAAATGAAACCCAAATAGTATAGCACGGCCCTTACTTGGGTCTTTCAAATAAGAGCGAAAGCTCAATGTGAGTGAGTGCTTGAATTGAAAGACAACACACCCAACTTAAGCAAAACCCTACATAAGTTAAAATATATATATATATATATTTATTTATTTATTTATATATTAGGGGCTGATTAGGCCCGTGTGTGTTCAAAATCGTGCACAACTAAGAGAGTGCACGTGTGTATGGGTGTGCCAAGCCACGTTATTACAAGCGGGGGGCGACTATGCTCCTTTATTACAACCCCGTATCGAATTGAATTTTAAGCAAGTATACAACTAAGGACCGAGTTAGGCACTTACTAATAGTTGGTCCGAAGAAGCCTTGCTTGAGCGTGGGCTTGGCCTTTGTCTCGGGTTGCAAGAAGGAGCTCCGCGAAGTTGAACGGCAAGAGGGACTGCTGGCCGGCTGGAAATGGGGCGTGGGAGAGGCGCCTTGAAGACGGCCGGCTGCCTAGCAAAGGGCTGGCTTTGTGTGTGGGGCTAAGGTGACTATGTAGGGTCACTAAGGAAGGGTGTGGTGTTAGGGAGTATGGCACTAAGGGGGAGCCTAAGGGAATGTCTAATGGAGCACCTAAGGGAAGGATGTGGCTGGCCGAATGGAAGTGACAGTCGGTTGGAGTGGCGGACTAGGAGAACTTGGTGGTGACGGGCTACTAGGGTGGCTAGGTAATGGAGGATGGGAAGGGAACTAGCTAGGATATGGGGTAAGGTAGTAGTGGATGTGGTGAGGTAATATGGGTAGGTTTTAGGGAGTTGGGTGGAGTGGTCGGGTGTAGCTAGGGTGTCTAGGCAATGGCGGGTAGTTAGGTTGGTGGAGGCTTGGCCGAATGGGAGTGGTGGCGGTAGGTGGTTGGTGTTAGGGTAAGGTGGTGGTAGTGTAGGTGGGTGAGAGTGGAGGGGGAGTGGAGAAGAGGTGAGGTGGAGTACGGAGTACTAACCGAGTGGTGGGAGGTGGAGGTTGGTTGAGGAGCAGCCGGGTGTGGTGGATTGGTTGGTTCGGTCAGATGAAGAGGATGGAGACGGGTGGCTGGGGAGTGGTGGAGCACGGTGGTGGCTGGTGGTGGTGCAGGTGGAAGAGCCGGTTGGGCTAGAAAGGGTGGGCGAGAGAGTTGATGGAAGGTCGGCTGGAATTGGAGGACCAGAAAGCTCAAAAACCCGCCCACTAGGGGGGGGGTTTATAGCTTTTGTGAAGGGCGGTGGGGCTGGTTTTGGGGTGGTGGTTAGGTGGTCTAGGGATGGTGGTAAGGTAGTAAGGTGGGCTGGTATTAGGGTAGGGCCAGATATTTTAGATACAAGGGGTTTTGGGTAGATTGTGTGCTAGGTTTAGGTGGGGTGGTTTAGAGGTTTAGGGTTTAGTTAGGTGGGTTGGTTTTGGGGTGAGGTTTAGTGAGGTGGGTTAGGTGATTAGGCTAGGATTAGGCCGGGATTAGGGAAGTGGGTTAGGTGATTAGGCTAAGATTAGGCCGGGATTAGGGAAGTGGGTTAGGTGATTAGGCTAGGATTAGGACCGGATTAGGGTAGAAGGCAAGGATTAGCTGTTTTTGGATAGGATTAGATGAAGGAGATCCCTTTGCATGACCCATGGACCCTAATCACATCATGTTGGTGCAGCCCTAGGTTAGGTTTTGGCTAATTACAAGCTTAAACCCACTTAATTAGGCTAACCCGCATGATTAACCCCAAACTTGACACACAAGTCAAGCTTAATTACAACACACACTTGATCTTATCCTCCCCCACTCTCTCTCATGCCCATAATCCCACGTGAAATTCAAGTGGGCCCCACCTCCACTTATGAGAAGGTGATGTGGGCCATGGATATGGATATTGGATTGGATCTCTAGATCCAAATCCAAATTCAAGTCCACACATGGGTTTGGATTGGGATCTGGATATATATGGTCTAGATCCAATCCAAACTGAATTCTGACTCCTTCGGGCTGTGTTCGAAACAAACGGTTTGTGCGGGGTCTGACAGCATCAGTACTCCGTCTGCATTGGGTCTTCGCCAACATGATCGTCCGCCTCTGTTTTCGCCTTCTAGAGATGACTTTAAAGGATGTTTTGATGATAACAGGGTCTTGGACGTTCGAGATCCTGGGGGTTGATTCGATACGAGAGTTGCTGTACCGGGCTCGACATGTGCTCCGGTTCCGGGCTCTCCTTTGCTTTTCTGGTCCTATCTTGATTAGGCCAAGCTGCTTCGGGGTTTCAAAAACATGTTTTAAAAGTTTTTCAAAAGCCATATCATATATTTTTGAAATATAAAGTTCAAAACATATATACAGGGTTGCCTGGAAGGCTCCTGGGTTTCCAGACTCAAAATGGCCCTTTGGGACTACTTTTACAAAACCAGGTTGTTTTGAGGGATTCGTGGGATTTCGGGGTGTTTACAGATGCCCCTCTTTGGCCTTGTCCAAATTGATTTGGATAAGGGCAAAGATGACAAACACCCCTTTCAATGTCTCCCTAGATCTAGCCACGAAGAATATGGGATCGTCCCAATTTTTAGCAAAATCTCAATTTACAAACTTTGGTAGGAGGAGATATCACGCCAAAGTGATATACAAAATGGTTTCTGGTCCTAAAATGGGATCATGTTATGCAAGTGTCATGCATGGAATGCAGATGCATGACATGGGTGTGGTGCCAAGAGTGGTGACCTCCCAGAGACCAGAGGTGGTCAAACTCTAGAGACTTACAAGGCTTGTTGCTCCAAGTGAGCATATCCTATGTTGTTCGATGTTCGATTTTTCAAAAACTTATTTACAAAAGCTATTTACAAAAGGGACAACTGTCTTGAGTCTCGATCCTAAGGATCTTGAGCTCTTCGTGTTTGCCCTTGTTTCAGTCTTCACACTCGCTTATCTAGCGGAGGTTTTGTAAGAAAACAAGCTATATTTCAAATTCCTACGTCTTACTCGAAACGTCGAATTCTCAAACAAGATGAAATTCAAGTAAGTAAATCCTATTTTTACTTTAGGATTCCTTCAAATGAACCATGTTTTAGCTTGGGATAAGCCAGGGATGGGAAAGAGATACCACGGTCCCTTCTGAAGCATCCCGTGGTTTAAGGCATAGAAGGCGGAAGACTGCTCTTTTTGAGCTTTTTGGCCTCTTTTTCATTTTTTTCATAGAGGGTCTCCCTTTGGGAGTATTTTTTCTTTAATCCCTCTTTTTCACAAGAGAATCGATTATTCTTTTGAATTTTGGTTTCTTTCTTTTGGAAAGAGACTTTGAATGGGAATTCCCTTTGTTTGGGCCGTGTTTTTCCTTTTGGAAGGAGAAGAGAAGAGGGGAGGACTTATCCCAAGCCTATACGTGATTCATTCCAGATCGGCGTATTTAGAAATAGCATGTACTACTTGCAAGTATCTTGCTATATTGAACTGGGCTTTTCTTTGTAAGAAGAAGGATTTTGAAATGTAACCACGATTTTGAAGACTCCACTCTTTCACAAGTGTGAATTCTCTCACTCAAGGTCACACGATTTTGCCTTTGCACCTTATTTTCATGTCTCAAGGCAGCTATCCCTAAAATTTTCGAAAACTAGAATTTAATCCAAATCCTACACATGATACTTCTTTAAGTATTGAATATTGATAGGATCTGCTAAATTCCTACCTTCTACATCGATCAACCAATACGAATTGTTCGTGGTGGTTGCTCGTACAACATAGGGTCCATCCCACTTGGGGCACCACTTTTCGAGTGGATGTGGGCCACGATAGTGGATGATTTTTAAAACCAGATCCCCCACTTCAAAGTGGCGAGGTCTCATGTGTTTGCCATAATGTCGGGCTATCCTTTGCTGGTATGCACGAGCATGATCCATGGCAAGGAGTCGCCTCTCATCTAGCAAATCTAGTTCGGCCATCCTAGCATGCTGAAGCGTCTCTAGGGGGAGGCCGAGTGCAATGGATGTATGAAATGAATGCAGTTGGGTATTAATGGGAAGAATGGCGTTTGTGTCATAGACCAATTCGAATGGTGTGGCATTCGTCGGAGCTTGGATGGAAGTCCTATAAGCCCATAAGGCTTCATCCAGCTTCTCGTGCCACGTCCTACCCTTCTCTAAGGTTTTCTCAATTATGCTAATGAGAGTCTTGTTTGTGGCTTCGGCTTGGCCGTTGCCTTAAGGGTAGTAGGGCGAAGAGAAGTGGTGAGTTATGCCATACGTGTTGCACAACTTAACCATCCGCTCGTTCTTGAATGGGGTGCCATTGTCAGACACAAGGTCTCGTGGAACCCCAAATCGAGCCAAGATATTCCTCCGGATGAAATCCACCACATGTTGCCCTATTACATTGGTTAGGGAAATGGCTTCCACCCACTTGGAGAAATACTCCGTGGCTGCTAAAATAAATCGATGCCCATTCGAGGCTTTTGGAAATATTGAGCCTACGATGTCAAACGCCCACATGGTGAATGGCCAGGGGCTGACCACGAAATGCAATGCAGATGAAGGGATATGAATGGCGTGCCCATGCACTTGACACGGATGACACTTCCTAACATGATCGTGGCAATCCTTTTTCAGGGTGGACCAAAAATATCCCCCTCTAAGTATTTTCATTGTCAACATGTTGGCATTAACATGACCTCCACATTCTCCATCGTGGAATTTATGCATCACTGTCCTAGCCTCCTCTAGGTCGATGCACCTAAGCAGAATGCCGGTAAAACTTTTTTTGTATAAAACCCCACCCAGAATGGTGTATCGGGTCGAAATCTTACGGATGAATGCCTTATCTTTGGATGTGGCATCCTTGGCGAATCCCCCATTTTCTAAAAATTGTTTTATGTCATAAAACCAGGGTTTTTCAATAGACTCTAGGTTATTTTGGCAAATGTCCAAGTCATGTGTGGATGGGTTGGGCGCATGCCATATTTCTAAAGATCGGATCCCTGAGATGGGATCGACCTTTAGGGGTGAACCCAAGGAGGAGAGGGCATTGGCGATGCCATTGTCCTCTCTTCCTACGTGTGTGAGTTTACATGATTGGAAGGACTGGACCAATCGAGTGGCCAACTCGTGATATGGAAGTAGTTTCTCATTACGTACTTGCCAAATTTTCAAAACCTGGTTTATGACGAGAAGCGAATCTCCAAAGACCTCGACGCATGATGCCCCTAGAGTTTTCGAAATCCTTAAGCCTTGTATGAGTGCTTCATACTCAGCTACATTGTTGGAACATTCAAAATCTAAGTGGACTGATATAGGAATCTCGCCCTTTTCAAGGGAGATGAGGATGACCCCAGCACCAACCCCTTGTTGGTTTCGTGCCCCATCGAAGTGCATCTTCCACACTTGGTTTTCGAAATTGTTTGCCAAAATGTGGTTTTGAAAGTGGTTTTGTAATATGCCTTCATCAGGCATTTCAGCCAGTGTGGGATATGCGTCCTCTAAGGGAAACTCAGCCACGTAATCTGCTAGGGCTTGCCCTTTAATGGAGATCTGGTGATGGTATTTCAGATCTTACTCCATTAGAAGGAGTTGTCATTTTCCCAATCTACCCGTGAGAATGGGTTTTTCGAACAAGTGCTTGATTGGATCAAGCTTGGACACTATCCAGATCTCATGATCCAGGAAATAGTGTCTGAATTTCTGGCAGGCCCAGACTAGGGCCAAGCACGTCTTCTCCATGGCTTGATAATTTCGTTCATAAGCCAAGAGAGTTTTCAAAATGTAATAGATGGCATACTCCTTATGGGTGTCATCCTCGTATTGAGCCAACAGGGCTCCTAAAGCATTCGCATGCACGGAGATGTAAAGTAAAAGCGGTTTTCCTTGCTTTGGAGCAAAACGGGGGGATTAAATAAGTATGCCTTTAGTCTCTCGAAGGACTTTTGGCATTCGTCATCCCATAAGAATTTTATGCCGTTCCTCAACAGCTTGTTGAAGGGTTCGCATCTAGTTGCCAGATTCAATATGAATCGACGAACGGATTGTAATCGACCTTGGAGGCTACGGATTTGGGTGAGATTGGAGGGTGGAGCCATGTCTATGATGGCTCGACACTTAGAGGGGTCGACTTCTATACCCCTTTGGCTCACCATAAAGCCCAGAAGCTTCCCTGATTCTACCCCGAATACACATTTTTTAGGGTTTAGCTTTACTTTGTAAAGCCTAAGCCTTTCGAAAATCTTTTGTAAACATTCGATATGGGTGCATCGGGTTTTGGATTTTGCCAAGAGATCATCTACATACACTTCTACGAGCTCATGAATTTGATCATGGAAGATCGTGGTCATTGCTCGTTGGTATGTTGCGCCGGCATTTTTCAAACCAAAGGGCATGACTGTTGTAAACACCCCGAAATCCCACGAATTTCTTCAAAACAAACCTGGTTTTGTACAAGCAGCCCCAAAGGGCCATTTTAAGTCTGGAAACCCAGGAGCCTTCCAAACAACCCTGTATATACGTTTTAAACTTCATATTTCAAAAATATGTAATATACCTTTTGAAAACCTGTTAAAACACGTTTTTGAAACCCTGAAGCGGCTTGGCCCGATCAAGACAGGACCAGGAGAGCTAAGAAGAGCCCGGAACCGGAGCACATGTCGAGCCCGGCACAGCAACTCTTGTATCACATCCATACCCCCAGGATCTCGAACGTCCAAGACCCTGTTCTTATCAAAATGTCATTTGAAGTCATTTCCGGAAGGCAGAAACGGAGGCGGACGACCATGTTGGCGAAGACCCAACGCAGACGGAGTACTGATGCTGTCAGGCCCCGCACAAATCATCCGTTTCGAACCCAGCTCGAAGGAGTCAGAGTTTAGTTTGGATTGGATTTGGACCATATATATCCAGATCCCAATCCAAACCCATGTGTGGACTTGGATTTGGATTTGGATCCAGAGATCCAATCCAATATCCATATCCATGGCCCACATCACCTTCTCATAAATGGAGGTGGGGCCCACTTGAAATTCACATGGGATTATGGGCATGAGAGAGAGTGGGGATGGATAATATCAAGAGTGTTGTAATTAAGCTTGACTTGTGTGTCAAGTTTGGGGTTAATCATGTGGGTTAGCCTAATTGAGTGGGTTTAAGCTTGTAATTAGCCAAAACCTAACCTAGGGCTGCACCAACATGAGGTGGTTAAGGTCTATGGGCCATGCAAAGGGAGCTCCCTCACCTAAACCTAACCCAAAACACCTAATCCTAGCCTACCACCCTAATCCACCCCTAATCTGAGCCTAATCACCTAACCCACTTCCCTAATCTCGGCCTAATCCCAACCTAATCACCTAACCCACTTCCCTAATCCTTCCTAAACCTAGGTTAATTTTCCTAAACCTAGCCTAAACCTACCCTAATCACCTAACCTAGCTCACTAAACCTCACCCTAAAACCCAACCACCTAACCTAGCCCTAAACCCCTAAACCACCCCTAGCCCACAATCTACCCAAACCACTAGTTTTTAAAATATCTGGCCCTACCCTTTCCAGCCCACCTTATCTTCATACCACCCTACCTAAACCACCTAACCACTACCCCAAACCCAGCCCTAACCGACCTACCCATCCCTATATAAACCCCCCCCTTGGGGGCGGGTTTTCCTATCTAGCCGCCTTCCCCAAGCCCAGCCGAGTCCCCACTTCCCAGCCCAGCCGAACCTGCTCCACCTGCTCCGCCTGCACCACCACCATCCCTCCATCCCACCACCACTTGCACCGCCATCTCCACCACCTCCCGGCCGAGCTTCACAACCTGCCCATCTTCCTTCTAGCCGAGCACCACCTTCTCCCCATTCGGTAAGTACCCCACACTCTACCTAGCTCCTTCTCTACTCCCTCTCCACTCCTAGCCACCCACCATACCACCACCTTACCTACACAGCAGCCCTTTGCTGCCACCATTCTCACTCAGCCGAACCTAGCCCAGCCGAAACTACCTGCCACTAACCAACCTAGCTACATCCGGCCACCCTATTAGACTCCCATTTGGCCTTCCCTTAAACTCCCCTTAGGTCCATACTCCCTAACACTCTATACTCTCTTAGTGACCCTACACACTCACTTGGCACAGCCCCTTTAATCCCCGATACCAAGGCAACACCCACTTGCAGCCGGCCACCTTCGAGGCGCCTATCCCGCGCCCCACTTGCAGCCGGCCAGCACCCTTTGTCATTCACCCTCGCGGAGCTCCCGTTTGCAGCCCAAGACGAAGGCCAAGCCCACGCTCAAGCAAGGCCTCTACGGACCAGCTACTCGTAAGTGCCTAAACTCGGTCTTTAGTTGTATACTTGCTTGAGATTCAATTTGATACGGGGTTGTAATAACGGAGCGTAGTCTCCCCCCGCTTGTAATAACGTGGCTTGGCACACCCACACACGTGCACTCTCTTAGTTGTGCACGATTTTGAACACACACGGGCCTAATCAGCCCCTAATACATAAGTATATATATATATATATATATATACTTTCATTTTCGAAGGGTTTTTGCTTAAGTTGGGTGCGTTGTCTTTCAATTCAAGCACTCACACACATTGAGCTTTCGCTCTTATTTGAAAGACCCAAGTAAGGGCCGACCTATACTATTTGGGTTTCATTTCATGTCGTGTGAGTAAGTCTTTCAATTCAAGCACTCTCACACACATTGAGCCTTCGCTCTTATTCCCAAGACCTTAGTAAAGGCCTTATTGCAGTTATATTTGGGTTTAATTTATGTCGTGTGTGTAGTACTTCAATTCAAGCACTCTCACACACATTGAGCCTTCGCTCTTACTCCCAAGACCTTAGTCAAGGCCATACTGCAATTTATATTTGGGTTTAATTTCATGTCGTGTGTGTAAGTCTTTCAATTCAAGCACGCACCCACATTGAGCCTGCGCTCTTATTTGCAAGACCCGAGTAAGGGCTCATATACATATTCTATATACATATCTCCCTTCGGTTATTTCCCTTCGGTTATTTCCCTTCGGTCATTTCCCTTCGGTTATTTCCCTTCAGTATTGTCTTTACATTTCGGGTTTTCCCTTTGGAGTAGCGTGAGTTTTCATTGCATCTATGCCATACCACGAGGTAGGACGCATATTGCATCGAAGCAAGCCCCGCTCAAATTTGCCCATGTAGTGGAGTGTTCATAACACACAAACTAGGTGGCCCGAAAAGGGATAAAAGAAAAGACTTAGGCACGTGCAAATCCACGTGATCTAAAACATGCAATCGCATTTTAAAGACCCGAAATAGACACCTCGAACCGCTTCGTAGACTTTCTCTCCAAAACTCGATTTTTGCAAAGCGTACAGACTGACCCTTGCGCATCGGTGCAAGAAGGTCTGCGACGACAAGAGCTTACTTGCTCACAGTCACCACGTTTAGAAGTCAGTGTTAAAAATATCTTCGCTAGCTTAGGTAAGCTAGCTGGCACGCCCTGTTTGCATACATAGGCCTTAGACACACGAGAGGATCCGCTCCGAGCCCTGAAAAGGCGAGAGGCGGGGATTTTCGCGCGTCTACAACTGTATAGCAGTACGTGCCCCATGGGGTTGTGAAGGCGGTCTTACCCTGATCTCGTGGACTTAGTTTGATTTGATTATAGCCTGAATAGCCATCCATAAACGAAAACATTTCATGATTTGCAGTACTATCGACTATCAAATCTATGTTTGGTAAAGGATAATTATCCTTTGGAGTGGCTTTATTCAGGTTTCTGAAATCGATGCATATTCGAATTTTCCCATTGGTTTTTCGAACTACAACGATATTTGACAACCAATCAGAATACGCAATGGGTTTTATAAATTCGGCTTTTAACAGATCTTCTAAACCCTCTTTGACTTGCGTGTGTACATTCGAGTGTATTTTCCTAAGCTTCTGCTTTATGGGTTTTACATCAACATCTAAGGGAAGACGATGCTCGACAATGCTGGGGTCTATGCCTGGCATGTCTTCATATGTCCATGCAAACACATCTAAATAGGTTCGTAGAAATGCAATGAATGCTAATCTTTCAGTTTTATGCAAGCATGTGCCTATTTTGATGGTTTTGGGATTGGAATCATCCCCTAGGTTCACCTCTATGAAATCTCCTCCTACTGATTGGGAAGGTCTTTCAAAATCGAGAATTTTATGAAATTCTGGGAGCTCAGAAGTGGGATCTTCCTCAAGGGGATCCACTTCTGGGCTTTGATCATTCTCGTGGGCTATAGACCCGAGAGAAGTTGATGCGTGGTTTTCAAAAAGACCTGGTTTCGTACTTGGATTTTCAAGTGATTTCGAAATTTTTAGTCTGGCTATGTAGATGACGTTTCTTTCGAAATCCTTTTCTTTTGCCAAAGTCCTACAAGGAGCAGCTATATACAAAATCTTTTTGGTATTTTCCAAATTTTCAATTTTTTTGGGTTTTTGTAAAACAAGAACCTTGGGAACTATACAAAGCACTCTATTTTCGAGTTTTTGTTTTTCCATTGTTTTTTGTTTTTCTTGTTTTTCGATTTTTTTTATTTTAAGCTTTTCAAATGTTTTTGTGTTTTTATAAAAGGGATCTTCCGTCATACCTACAAAGGGAAAATACTACGGGTTAGACTCAGAATATGAGATCTAAATCGTAGGTCTCTTCTAAGGCAGGTTCCAGGGCACCCTTGACCTAGGTGGTCACAGGGGGTGGTTCTGGAGGTATCCAGGGAGTATAGCCGATCCCATATCGGCTTCGATTGGCCCTAGAAAGGATGGGCTCTAGGAGACCCTGGTTCTGCGCTCCTAAACTCTTGTAGGGCGTGTAGCCCATGTTTAACAACATATTCCACGATTTTCTATTTTTTGAAAAGGCATGGTACAAATCGTGGTCCTGGAACATGCTGTCGTCCATATTGTGCTCATATGGCCTCTTGTCCAGGGGCTTTGGAAATAGGGAACGCTCAGGTTTTCCTAGAAGAGTTAAGATCGGGAGGGGGCCTGCTTTGGGCGGCCCCTTCACACATACAACCTTCCTAGGGTTGTTTAACACGAGCCGGGGTGGCTCAATCATAATTTGCCCCAGGTTAGCCTCATGGGCCTGGGAGCTCGATAAACAAGGGGAGTTTATGATCCCCTGAAGCTGTGGGTGACTCTCACTTAGGATCACTACGACCTGGTCCCTAAAAGGGATCTTGACACACCTGCGGAAGGTGGATGGCACAACGCACAAACTGTGTATCCAGGGTCTTCCCAACAACAGGTTATAATGGGGGTAGATGTCCAAGACATGGAACACCCCCGTGTGTGCAATCCCTCCCGTTTCCAATGGGAGTTCGATGGATCCTAATGGTCTACACGCATTCCCATCGTATCCAGTGATAACGATGGGGCTTGGGTTTACTAAAGTCAAGGTGACTCCAATTTTATACGCCACATGAAGTGGAAGGATGTTGAGCCCTCCTCCACCATTAACTAGGCACTTATCCAGAGAGTGGTTGTTCAGAACCACCTCGATATGCAGGGCCTGGTTGTGGGATTCGTAGGGTCTATCTACATCATCTTTCGAGAAAGTTATGGGCGATTTTGCTCCTAATAAAGCCACTTGGGCAGACAAGGATTTCGGACTTATGTTCGAATCAACCTTGGCCCTTTCTAGAATTTTCTCTAGCATGAGTCTATGCCTAGGCGAGGTTTGTATAAGCTCTAGGATAGACATGTGGATAGGAATCTTTGAAAGGTAGTTTTCGAAGTCATAAGGATTTAGGATGACTTTATCCTTATCTGCTTTTGGCGAAACACCAGGGATACATGCTTTTGAGGGGCCAGGCACACTGACCACCTTTTTAGCACCTTGAAGGTGCGGGGGTTGATAGATCCTCCCCCCACGACCAGCCTAGGGTTCGCGCTAAATTTGGCTCTAAGGATGAGTTGAGGAGCACCTTGGATTTTCAAAACTGATTTTGTCGGGGATTCCACTTTTGGTGGTCCCCGAATGACGATTTGGGCGGGCTTCTTGTACAGTACAAGAATGGGCGCACAAGTGGGTCGACCAGACTCTGGTTTTTGCGCTAGCTCTTTAGAAAAGGTGAGGGTACATACCTCCTTTCCTTTCCCACTGCCACTGGCGTGTTTGGAAAAGGGTTCTTTGAAGATAGCTTGAGGTGGCTCAGGTTCCGTAGTGACCTGGAGCCGGCCTTCTGCTATCAAGTTCTCAATTTTATTTAAAAGGGAGAAACAGCGTTTGGTATCATGGCCTTTGAGCCGATGATATTTACAAAATCGGTTTAAATACCCCCCCTTGGAAGTGACTCCTTCAGGGATTTCGGGGAGTTCTATCATGCCTTGGGCAAGTAGGAGGTCTAGGACCTCCGACACAGGTTGCCCCAGCAGCGTATACTCCCGTTTTTCAACTGGTTTTTGAAAGGTTCGCTCCCTTTTATTTTCTAGTTTTTCAAAATTTTTGGAAGTGCTTGCCACGCCTGGATCCACCCGGACATTGGCGATTTTATAAGGGCTTTGCCCCTTTGTCCATCGTGGGTAGCCCGTATGTGATGGGCTTTTCCAAGCGGGTTTTAGAAACGACACTTCCTTTCCACAAGTGACCGTATGTCCCTTTTCGCAAGTTGGTTTCGAAAAGGGATGCCTTTTTGATCAACTTATGGAATGTTGAGATCTCATGGAGTGAGAGAAGGGTTTTTAACTCGCTTTTAAAGTTATCTAGGATGAGCATGACTGCGCATCCTTCGGATATGGGCTCTCGTACTTGGCCCAAAAGTGACCTCCATCTTATAATGAAGGCATGTTCGTCTTCGTTCATGCCTTGCTTTGTATCCCTTAAGGTATTCAGAGTCGGCGTGACTTCTACGTTGTGTGCAAATCTTTGCATGAAGCAGATCGCTAACTCTTCAAAAGTAGCAAACTGGCTTAAGTTGTAGGAAGCCAGCCATTTGGCAGCTGTGCCTTTAATGGATAAAGGGAACCAATACACCCATTTCATCGAGTCCTTTTTCTTTTTATGGGCTCGACGCGAGAAAAGTTGCAAGTGAGACCTAGGGTCTTCCATGCCATCATACCGATGGAAGTTCGGTATTTCATTATCACTGTCTGTTTCGTAATCCATAGAAAGGAAATCAGACAGGGCATAGCTTCTTTTCTCTTTATTCTGCACTTTCAGCAACTGCTGTAGGGCTTTACGGTCCTTTTGTGTGAAAGACTCGTGGTATTGGTTGCCTTCCATTACGGAGGCCTCTTTGTGCTTGCGAGGTTTTTCAGATTTTTTCTTAGGCCTTTATTCACCGTTTGATGAACACGAATCGCCTACTTCAGCCTCTTGGCTGAGAGCATCGATTTTGGCCTCAAACTGCCTTCTCAGGTCCTCGATTTCATCTACTTTTATTTTGTTTTTGAAAATCCTCCTAGAGTGAGAACTTGATGTGCATGAGCCTTGTCTCGACACTTCACTTGGATTGGATTTTGACATGTTTTTCAAGCTTTTTCAAAATTTCCTAAGCACAAGTAAAGAAAACAAGTTAAAACGACACCTTTTTAACAAAATTTTTCGCAAGCTTCTATCTTAAAAACTCGATTTTTGAAAGGCTCACGTCCCACCGGGCGTGCCAATCTCTGTAGACGCAGGAAAATCCCTGCTCGTCTGGCTTTCTCAAGGCTAGGAGCGGATCCTCTCGTGTGTCTAAGGCCTATTTATATAAACAGGGCGTGCCAGCTAGCTTACCTAAGCTAGAGAAGATATATTTTAATTCTGACTTCTAACGTGGCGACTGTGAGCAAGTGAGCTCTTGTCGTCGCAGACCTTCTTGCACCGATGCGCAAGGGTCAGTCTGTACGCTTTGAAAAATCAAGTTTTGGGATAGAAAAAGCTTACGAAGTGCTTCGAGGTGTTTTCGATTCGGGTCTTTAATACGATGGCAGATTTTAGATCACGTGGATTTGCACGTGCCTAAGTCTTTCCTTTTATCCCTTTATGGGCCACCTAGTTTGTGTGTTATGAACACTCCACTACATGGGCGAATTTGAGCGGGGATTGCTTTGATGCAATATGCATCCTACCTCATGGTATGGCGTAGATGCAATGCAAACTCACGCTACTCCAAAGGGAAAACCCGAATGTAAAGACAATGCCGAAGGGAAATGACTTGTAATGTAAATGCCGAAGGGAGATATGTATATAGGGTATATACGTGCCCTTACTTGGGTCTTGCAAATAAGAGCGAAGGCTCAATGTGGGTGCATTCCTGAATTGAAAGACTTACACACACGACATGAAATAAAACCCAAATATAACTTGCAGTATGGCCTTGATTAAGGTCTTGGGAATAAGAGCGAAAGCTCAATGTGTGTGAGTGCTTGAATTGAAGTACTACGCACACAACATGAAATTAAACCCAAATAGTATAACACGGCCCTTACTTGGGTCTTTCAAATAAGAGCGAAAGCTCAATGTGTGTGAGTGCTTAAATTGAAAGACTTACACACACGACATGAAATGAAACCCAAGTAGTATAGCACGGCCCTTACTTGGGTCTTTCAAATAAGAGCGAAAGCTCAATGTGTGTGAGTGCTTGAATTGAAAGACAACACACCCAACTTAAGCAAAACCCTACGTAAGTTAAAATATATATATATATATATATATATATATATATATATATATATATATATATATATATAGTTATATATTAGGGGCTGATTAGGCCCGTGTGTGTTCAAAATTGTGCACAACTAGGAGAGTGCACGTGTGTGTGGGTGTGCCAAGCCACGTTATTACAAGCAGGGGGAGACTATGCTCCGTTATTACAACCCCGTATCGATTGAATTTTAAGCAAGTATACAACTAAGGACCGAGTTAGGCACTTACTAACGGCTGGTCTGAAGAAGCCTTGCTTGAGCGTGGGCTTGGCCTTTGTCTTGGGCCGCAAGAGGGAGCTCCGCGAAGTTGAACGGCAAGAGGGACTGCTGGCCGGCTGGAAATGGGGCGCGGGAGAGGCGCCTTGAAGATGGCCGGCTGCCTAGCAAAGGGCTGGCTTTGCGTGTGGGGCTAAGGTGACTATGTAGGGTCACTAAGGAAGGGTGTGGTGTTAGGGAGTATGGCACTAAGGGGGAGCCTAAGGGAATGTCTAATGGAGCACCTAAGGGAAGGATGTGGCTGGCCGAATGGAAGTGACAGTCGGTTGGAGTGGCCGACTAGGGAACTTGGTGGTGATGGGCTGCTAGGGTGGCTAGGTAATGGTGGATGGGAAGGGAACTAGCTAGGATATGGGGTAAGGTAGTAGTGGATGTGGTGAGGTAATATGGGCAGGTTTTAGGGAGTTGGGTGGAGTGGCCGGGTGTAGCTAGGGTGTCTAGGCAATGGCGGGTAGTTAGGTTGGTGGAGGCTTGGCCGAATGGGAGTGGTGGCGGCAGGTGGCTGGTGTTAGGGTAAGGTGGTGGTAGTGTAGGTGGCTGAGAGTGGAGGGGGAGTGGAGAAGAGGTGAGGTGGAGTACGGGGTACTAACCGAGTGGTGGGAGGCGGCGGTTGGTTGAGGAGCAGCCGGGTGTGGTGGATTGGTTGGTTCGGCCGGATGAAGAGGATGGCGACGGGTGGCTGGGGAGTGGTGGAGCTGGTGGTGGTGCAGGTGGAAGAGTCGGTTGGGCTGGAAAGGGTGGGCGAGAGAGTTGATGGAAGGTCGGCTGGAATTGGAGGACCAGAAAGCTCAAAAACCCGCCCACTAGGAGGGGGTTTTATAGCTTTTGTGAAGGGCGGTGGGGCTGGTTTTGGGGTGGTGGGGCTGGTTTTGGGGTGGTGGTTAGGTGGTCTAGGGATGGTGGTAAGGTAGTAAGGTGGGCTGGTATTAGGGTAGGGCCAGATATTTTAGATACAAGGGGTTTTTGGGTAGATTGTGTGCTAGGTTTAGGTGGGGTGGTTTAGAGGTTTAGGGTTTAGCTAGGTGGGTTGGTTTTGGGGTGAGGTTTAGTGAGGTGGGTTAGGTGATTAGGCTAGGATTAGGTTAGGTTTAGAGAAATTAACCTAGGTTTAGGGGAGGATTAGGAAAGTGGGTTAGGTGATTAGGCTAGGATTAGGCCGGGATTAGGGAAGTGGGTTAGGTGATTAGGCTAGGATTAGGACCGGATTAGGGTAGAAGGCTAGGATTAGGTGTTTTTGGTTAGGATTAGATGAAGGAGCTCCCTTTGCATGACCCATGGACCCTAATCACATCATGTTGGTGCAGCCCTAGGTTAGGTTTTGGCTAATTACAAGCTTAAACCCACTTAATTAGGCTAACCCACATGATTAACCCCAAACTTGACACACAAGTCAAGCTTAATTACAACACACACTTGATCTTATCCTCCCCCACTCTCTCTCATGCCCATAATCCCACATGAAATTCAAGTGGGCCCCACCTCCATTTATGAGAAGGTGATGTGGGTCATGGATATGGATATTGGATTGGATCTCTAGATCCAAATCCAAATTCAAGTCCACATATGGGTTTGGATTGGGATCTGGATATATATGGTCCAGATCCAATCCAAACTGAATTCTGACTCCTTCGGGCTGTGTTCGAAACGAACGGTTTGTGTAGGGTCTGACAGCATCAATACTCCGTCTGCGTTGGGTCTTCGCCAACATGATCGTCCACCTCTGTTTTCGCCTTCCGGAGATGACTTCAAAGGATGTTTTGATGATAACAGGGTCTTGGACGTTCGAGATCCTAGGGGTGGATTCGATACGAGAGTTGTTGTGCCGGGCTCGACATGCGCTTCGGTTTCGGTCTCTCCTTTGCTTTTCTGGTCCTGTCTTGATTAGGCTAAGCTGCTTCGGGGTTTCAAAAATGTGTTTTAAAAGGTTTTCAAAAGCCATATCATATATTTTTGAAATATAAAGTTCAAAACATATATACAAGGTTGCCTGGAAGGCTCCTAGGTTTCTAGAGTCAAAATGGCTCTTTGAGGCTGCTTTTACAAAACCAGGTTGTTTTGAGGGATTTGTGGGATTTCAGGGTGTTTACAGGTGTCATACCACTTTAACCCTTGATGGGTGTAGGGTCCTGGAGTAGGACTCTTCTCAATCGGGCAAGTTTGTAAAGCTTGATTTGGATTTGATTTAATTTCAAAAGGTTTTTGATAAGTTTGACATTTAGCAAACATGCTTGGGTTTGGTTTCCAATATCTCATTTTCAATTATTTCTTTGAAGAAAATTGTTTGAAACCATCATTTCTTTAGATGAAACCATTTGAACAGGCAGAATGCTGCCAATTTGGGCTTGAGGGTAAAGCAGTCATTTTTTTGACTCTTTGTCAAAATTTTATTTTTCTGATAGGGATGTCATTTGCCATCATTTTGAGGTTGTCACAAAATTTTAGTGTGAAAATGAGTTCATTTAAGGTGTCTTTATTTGAAAACCCTTAAAAGATCCAAAACCGTTATTTTTTTCTAAAAGGCAAAATCTCTAAAAGATCAAATTATTTTGTGAAAATTTTTGGGTTTTACAATATGTCTTCTTGAACCAATGCTCAAGGGTCAGCCTAGATGCTTTGAAATTTATTCGAGATCCGGTAAGTTTTCAAAAACAAGAATCCAATTTCAAAAGCTTGATAAAATCATGATTTTGGTTCTTAACTTAAAAATATTTTAAGTCTTGAAAAACAAAAACTAGTTTTGTTTTTAGAGGCTTGTCTCTCATTTTTTTAAATAGTTCCAAGTTTCCAACAATTCTCAAACTTTTAGAGAATATACTTTCATGTAAGATTCAAAAACTATTTTTATTTTTATTTTATATATTATACATTCATGTAATTAAATCCGAAAATATACCTCACTCACACTCAGGACAGACCTATACCAAAAAGTCAGAGGTTTAGAAAAACTATTATATGTTTATGCTCAAACCCCTGACTTCTATGAAATTGATCTTGTTGGAAAGTTACAGATTTCTGCTTTCCAATGAAACTACTTTCAATCAAATTGGTTCACTTTTCACAAAGATATTGAAGAATAACCCAACCCATATCACAGGAACTTCTGGTTTTTCAGAATTTGTTCTGATTTTAATAAAACCTTTCCGATTTTATTAGTGATTTTTAATAAGCCTAAAATTCTATAAAATTTTATCAAAAGTATGTTTATATGTTTAGATTAGACATGCAAAATTTTGAAACATTCGAATAAGGGAATAGTGAAAAATAAATTATTCACCAAACATGTACAGAGTGCCGGAAAACAGCTTTTAGATTTTCAGAATTGTGCTTGTTTGTAATCCAAATCAAAATTGAATTTATAGATATAAAATAACAAACTAAATCCCAATTATCACATGAACATAGGGAGATTAAGAGGTTTATAATCTCACGTTGTATCATGGAGGAAAAAGAATCAACTTTTAAAATGTATAATGAATAACGTACGTATGAATGAATGAAAGATGGGGTAGCATATGAACCTTGATCAATACATCTTCATGGAGACTTAAGCTCCTTAATTATAACCCCATAAGATTTAATGAAAAAGGAGATAATTGAAGAAAGAATGGACTTGTGGCAGAAGGTGGAGGATGGCTAGTAGCTGGCGGTGATTTCTTCTTGTTCTCTTCCTCCTCTTTCTTTCCCTCTCTTTCTTTCTCTCTTTCTCTCCCTCTCCCTCTTGCTAAATGATTTGCTCAACTCAGATTGATGATTTGCAGTCCTCTTGAGACCCCTTTTATAGGCCAAGGGATACTTCTTTGTTGTAAATTTTTAGAAGGCAAGTTGCCTTATTGAAGATAGTTGTATTTGGCAAGTGAATGTTGGTCATTCTTGCCAAAAACTACTCCCATGAATAAGGTAAGTGAAGTGTTGACCCTTCTTACCAAAAACCTACTCCGTCTAATATGGTAAGTGCAACTACATATTTGATGAAGCTTGATAAGGTCATTACCTAATCCTTTGATGTTGAATTCCAAAACTGGTAAGTTTCCTCTTAGTGGCTTACCAAATTAAACATCACTACTTGCCAAAATCGAGCATTACAGCTTGCCAAATCGAGCATCACTTTCCTTTTATATGGATGAGGCCGACCTTCCGTTTTGGGTGTCAACCTTTCGTTCTAGGTGCCAACTTTTCGTTTTGGGTGCTGACTTTCCTTCTTGAACGTCAACTTTCCTTTCTTGAACGTCGACTTTCTTTTTTTGATGCCAACCTTCCTTTCTTGATGTTGACCTTCCTTTTTGGATGTCGACTTTCCTTCTTCAAAGTCGACTTTCTTTTTTTGAACGTCGACTTTCCATTCTAATACCTGAAACTAAAAATGACAAGTTACCTTACCCAATAACACCAAACTTGGCAAGTGATCAGTCGTTGCCTTTTTGGTTCATGCTATCTCCCCTTTTTGGGGAATTTGCCTCTTTTCTGTCCAAGTTTTATATATGGCAGGTATGGTTTCAAACACTTTATAAAAGAATATTTTTATATTTGAAAACAACAAATTTAATGAAATCAAATATTATTTTTAGAAAGCATTGGGTTTAATTCCTAGTTTCTGTTTGCAAAGTCACCTACTTTCACTCTGTGAGTCAGTCTATAACTACCTTGACCATATAACCCTTTTATATGGATGTAGGGCATCAAACAACTTTAACCACTTCAATGGGTGTAGGGTATCGAACCACTTTAACGAGTGTAGGGTATCAAACTACGTTAACCTTGGGTATTAGGTCTCAAAATGAGACTATTCTCGACCGGGCAAGAGGTCTGATTTGAAGTTAATTTGTTTTTGAATATCAAGGGTCTTAGAATTTCATAAATTTATCAATTTGCAAATATTTTTGGATTTGATTCCCAATCTTTTATTTTTTATTTGTTACTTTAAAAAAAAATTGTTTGAAATCATTTTTCCTTAGAAGGCAATCATTTAAAAAGACAGAATCCTACCAATTCGGTCTTGAGGGCAAAATAGTTATTTTTATAAAATTTTATCCAAATTTGATTTTTTCGAAAAGGATGTAGTATATCATCATTTTGAGGTTTTTAAAAAATTTTGATACCAAAATGAGTTTATTTTATGTATTTTTATTTAAAAACCTGAAGCTACAAAAAAAACAAATTTCTAAAAGATGAAAATTCTTTATTTAAAAAAATTGGGTGTTTACAGTGACTCAGGGCTCATCCCAAGCTAAGCTCGATCCAATACAACTCAAAAGGAAATTCAATTCAAATTCAGACTCAAGTGGATGCATCGAGTTCATTCAAGACAAAGTTAAGGGCACCATATGACCTAGGCACAATAAGAGGCTTGATAAAGACTTGAGCTCGATCAAGGTAAGGCAAAAGAAAAGGACCCTACCCTAATCAAGTCAAGGCATGGATTGTGACAGGCTAAGGCGAGTCAAAAGGTGAGATCAAGACTCACCTCAAGTCATCAAGCAACTATCACAAACCGCCTAGACCGAGCCAAGCACCCAAAACAGGCTAGGGTGACTCGAGCTCAACTAAACCAAGTCCAAGATAGAAAACGAGCCATGTGGAGTGCACCCAACCCACATGGAACAAAAGGGGAGCAATTCCTAGCCCACATGCACCCATGTGCAACCATGGACCAGAAATTTCCCTAGATCAAATCAAAATCGGATCGAATATCAAACTAAGACCCAAACCCATGGAAGGCCCTAGAGGCCCTCCTTTGAAATCTATAAAATGGAGCCTTGGGGGATGGTTTGAGGTATCAAAGAGAGGGAAAATCCTACAGCAAGAGAGGGAGAGAAAGAGAAAAAGAGAGAGAGAGAGATGAAGGAGAAGGAGGAAGAAGAGGTGCCGCCCCAAGCCACCGCCACCAAGCTATCGGCCATTAGATGATCTTTCGCGGTGAAGGTCCTTTCTTTCCTTCTCTTTTCGCATGTTATCTTCTCCTCTTTTATTCAATTCAATGGGGTTGTAATTAAGGAACTTATGACTCAATTTCTAATATAATAATTAAGGTGTTATGCTGCCCAATTTCTTTTACATTTATAGATGCATGCTATGTGTTTGATTTTTCAGTTCCTCCTATCCCAATATACATTATAAGAACTTATATCTCCTAATCCCCTCTATGCTTATGATATAATTATAATTTTTTTCATTTGCTTCAGTTATTTACATTTTAATTGTTGTAGATTGTCTTTTAATTCAGACGAAATGCATTCATGTATCTTGTAAAAACTGAAAATCTGTTTTTTGTACTGTGCATAATATGTCTAATGAATGATTTCTATTTCATTACTCTCTACTTCGAATGAGCTGAAATTTTGCAAACCTAATCTACACATATAGACCCAGTGTAAATAAATTTTGAAAGAATTTTAGAATCGTTCAATATCATAAATAAAATCAGAGAATACCGAATGAAAATATAATAGTCTATAAAACTTGCACTTCTGCAATAGAGGTTGGGTTATAGTCTCATAACATTGTTTGAAGTGAACCATTTTGATTAAAAATAGTCTCATTAGAAAACTGAGATTCATAGCTTTCCAACAAGACTAAGTTCACAGAAATCGAAGGTTTGAGTACCAAGATACATTCGCTTTTCTAGGCCTTTGTGCTTCTGTCACAAATCTGTCCCGAATATCTAAGTAAGGTATATTCTCATATTTAATTACACATATCTATGGTACTTAAAATCAAAATAAAGTATTTTATGAATCTTCATATAAGCTCTATATTCTGTAAAATTTTGAGAATTTTTAAAGATCCAAAAATTGTCTAAAAAAATCAGAAACAGGTCTCTTAAAGCATAATCAGTTTCTGTTTTTCAAGACTTGGAATGTTTTTGAGTTAAGAAGTAAAATTATGGTTTTTGTCAAACTTTTGGAATTGCAATTTGGTTTTAAAAATTCACCGGATCTCGAATAATTTTCAAAGAGTCTAGGCTGACCGTTGAGCATCGGTTTAAGAAGGCCTACGCTAAAAAGAATTCATTTATCCACAATCGCTACTAAAATCAGAAATCATCTTTGTTAGTTTGAGCAAACTAGCTGTCACGTTCGTACACTCATAGTTTGCGAATTTAATCTCAAGTCTCTACATAGACTTCTGAATAAAAATTCACATCTATAAAGAGCAACCTTCCCTTGGTCAGTCATGTCTTGGATTTGATACTTTAGAAAGATGCAGTCATTAGTATTATGATCATTAAGCCTATAGAAGCAATAATACTTATCATGATACCATCCCTTTAGAGTTGGGTTAGGTGGGATGTGAAGAAAAGCGATCAGATCTCAACCCAATCCACTCCATAAACACACAGCCCAACCCCATTGGTGGGACATTACTATACCACCGACCGACCTCAGGGACTCTCAGGCTTTATCATGTGGCCTCAATGAGGTGGGTCCCTATCTGTTGAAATACTAAATATCATGTCTCAGTCTCAAGTATGGACCTTAGTTGTTGCTTGTTATTGCAATGTTGATGGCTTAGTGAGGAGACGGTTGTTCTTTGGGTTATAGCCAAATTTTCTGAAGTCAGCAATCTACCTTGTAGCGAGTCGAAGGGAACCCTAATCGAAGTTTGCCTATTCCTCATAGGAGTTTAGGAGATCCTTGCGTGGATCATGAACATACAATGATCTTGTGGAATTTGGTTCCCTCAGGCGTATTGGCGAGATTGACCCAAAGGTCTTTTCTTCAACCTCGAAGGAGATGACCCTTGAGGCCTGAGCATCGAGACTCACATACATCAATCTGAACCATGTAGAGAGGAAGAGCATATGAATCCTTGATATATCGTTTGATTTGGTAGGAAAGGATTGGTATCAATGGCTAGTTTTTTATCGGCCATCCTTAGTTACCCGCCTTTAATGGCTTTTGTATTATGTTGTGGAATTTGATATAATGATTAGTGTTATATGTTATTGCGTTATCATTTGTAGTACCATGGCAACTTCAACTTATCGCGAAATGGGATTGATGGCCCTCGAGGAGTTTTATATGTCAACCTCTTCACAAGACATTAAAAATCTGATTGGCTTTTGAAATGTCAAAAAGAAAAGGGTCTCTGTTATCTTACACTTTCTCCTTTTCCTTTAGATGGTTGAGCATGGCATAAGTATATACGATGTCATCGTTGCCATCTAATTCTTACACTCTCTTCTATATAGGATATAAAGGACTATTATTGCAGTCTCTTCGAAACTCGATCGCGCTTGGAACTATAATGATTTGCCACACTTAGAATATGCTCCACCTTAGTGGTATGGTTTACCAATTGTACGAGGTTGGGGAAAGACTTGCAAGGCCCTTCTTAATCTCATGTGGCAAGCAGTTACTCGCCAGTGCTACGTATTGAGCACGAGTGATTTGCATCTTACACCTAGTGATCATATTATGGAACCTTTTGGAAAAGGTTCAAGTCTCGTCAGCCTTCTCGCAAAGGTTTGTCAAGTCATTTGGGGTACTGTAGCCTTTTCTTATTATACATCTTAAGGCCGGCCTCTCCTCCCATGTGTGAATCAATTCATGCTTGAGTAAGGTAGACCAAGAATACGCCTGGCCCATCAACAAATCAATGAAGAGCCTAAGTTTGTCATTTTTGCTCTCTAAGCTCTCCACACTCCAAAAAGAGTCTGGCCATATGTTTGCTAAGGTAGTTCCCTCATAAAATGGAGCAAGCCATAGATTTTTGTCATGGACAAATGAAGCCATTTGTCGAGGGCTGGACTCAACTGATCCATTAATGAAGGATCAGCGTTATAAGGCGTCTAAGAACTAGATTGTATTTGCTCGTACTAAGGTCATCATTAGTTTGAAGCCGATGAAGGTTTTGTTTGATCATCAGCTAGGGTATACAGACACCATGAACTAGAATCTCCTGGAAAAATTGGTAGTACTGGATGCCATTTAATAATTTCGACCAGATCGAGTTGGCTACAATTTCTCCGGGTCCCATTGGGCATGCCAAAGGATCAACTCAGGATGACACGAAATATCTCGCTTGATGCCTTGACCAAGTACAAAACTTGACAAAGTGGGGCATGCTATAGAACGTAGATGTTTGTTCTTTGAGAGTATGGATAAGGCTCAAACAATTATTGGTCTTGGAAATCTGATGAGTATAACCCAAAGATAGTACACCGTCCATGGCATCTAAGGAAACATTATGGATTTCGATGTACTCAAATACCATAAACCTTGAGAGAAGGATAGAGGAGCTTTTATGAAGTAACTGATGCTATTATAGACAGGGACAACTACAACTACAAAATATAGCTAAACCTGCATATAATGCTATACTAAAATAGGCAGAAAAAAATATAAATCTTGGATGATGTTGATTTGCACCTCTCTTTTCTTGACACCTCTATTTATACTGCCAGCTTTATTGCCTACTCCGCCCACTTTCATTTGTCTTAATGTTCTGATCGTGGGCTAATCACAGCCATTATCACACTTTGGTCGCTATTTCTTATATCACTTTTAGACTCTCCAGGTTCTCCTTTGGCGGTTCTTGATTTGTTCAGATTTTTGGTGATAACACATTTATTTCTTACTAAGTATATTGCTTATGGAAAGAACCTTGCTCTAGGTTGACAAGGGTCACATTTCTCATACTAATTTTACTTAATGGAAGATCTGGTTCAAAGTGAAGCCTTATTATGAATGGGTAGAGAATGGTTGGCTTAGCAAATTTACAATATTCAATTGAAGTATTAAAGCATTTGGTGAATTAGGAACAAGGTAAAAGCATGAAGAATTTAACTGCAATATCCACATTTAAATGGAAATATATAGTTTTGCTTGTAGAGAATCTCCTTGAAAGTACTTCTTAGAGTGACCAAAGTCATTTCCTTTGAGCTAACTTAGATGTTGGGCCTATCTTTTGCTTGATAGAAGAACCTCTCTTCAAAGGTTCGGCAAAATAGTACTCTAGGTACCATTTCATAGTTCTTTTAGTTATGATTTTGAGAACACCGAGTGTTTTGGTGTAAGAATACATTGGAATCACCTTTTTAAATAGGTGACCTCTGCTTGGTGCCACATCTTTTGCGCTAATGAATAAACTTATCCATCCATTCATCAAGCTAGAAATTACCACTGCATCTACAATGGCAAATCTTAGTAAGGTCCTTTGAGCAATCAAAGCCCAATGTTGACTTTACTCAAAGCTGCAACTGACCTGAAAGTGTACAAGATCACAAGATGGAGGTCGAGTCTAACACTCAATTTCACAAATGGTTGTTTAAGACTAACTGACCCTAGGATGGTTCTGAAAATGCACCAAATTAATACTTGACTTCCACCAACACCCACCCGTCTCATTCGACCAAGGCTTCACTCACAAAAACCTTTGAAAGACCAACACTACACAGCGACACACTACCAATGGTGAGTAGATACACATACGTGTGGTGAAGAGGCTTCTATTGAGTATCTTCGCAAGGTTACACGACTCAGCCTCCAACCACAATCCAGTTGGAATAGGTGTCTCACCAAATAGACACTTGCTCAAGTCGAACTCAACCTCGCACAAGCCCTGATCTAAGACAATATGCTCCCAAACCCATGACGTCTTGGCCCTCAACTTCCTCCAAGCACTGCATGGTTCCACAAAGCTCATCCATGCAAGCTAGGTAGCAATTCACCCTTCTTCATTTTGGCCCTAGGTTTCCTCCAGAATCATGCTAAGACCTCCAGCCCTCGGCTCCCTCTAGAGTTGACACTATTAATATTCAGAAATTTCACTGGGGGATCAATAAAATAAAAACGTTGTTTGCCGAGTAGCATAACGATGAATGCCATTTGTTGACATAAATTGAAGATAGTAGAGGCAGTTAAAGACCGTTCACAAATTCTCTTTGTGCATGTTCTTTACATCCATTGAACCACTACAACCTTGTCAAATGCTAGCCTAGCCCAAGAGCGCCGGTCACAAGTGTCAACCCCGTCACTTAGAACGATCGTCGATGTATGACACTGTCTTGGCTTTGCCCTCCCAATTGTAACAAACAAGAAAAAGAATCATAACTAATGTAATTTCTTTGTCGTATACAAATTTAGTATCAATTTACATTCATCCATCTCAACCACAATATCTTTTTTCCCTTTCATTTTACTTTAATTGATTATTAAAAAAGTGGGGCACAACTATTGGTGGCGCATCTTTGCTATGATTGAAACTGCTTTTTGTTTTGTTTTTGGCCTACGATAGCTAAAATAATGGAACATTTATTGCCTTAGCACGTTCTTTTATTGGTACGATTTGCAGGGGAAGCCAGATATTAAACTCATACCCTTTTTTGACTTGTGAATTAGCCAGGTGAACTACGTTTTGTTTCTGACAAAATAAACGCTTCCCGTAACTTTTAGAGGGAATGAATAATTGAATTTTTCATGGTCAAGTCCAGATCGTCCCTTCTATTTATAAAGTTTTACTTCTATCCAACATTTTCATGGCTTCTTTATTGTAAATCATTGGTGACTCTACTGAATCTTCAAGCTTCAAACCAATTATCAGATCTATCACCTTTGTTTTAGAAAATGAACGTGCATTCGCCTTTTAAAACACTATCAATACTCACACTACTGTTGCTGGCAGAGATCCCCATCCGAAAGAAAGGGTATTAACATAGGAACGAGTATAATAACGTATAAAACGTAAGCCTAATATTTCAATTATACTATATTGAAAATTATTACATCACTGTTTTGTTTGAAAACCTATGTTGCAGAAAAAAGAAAACATAAACGAGACACGAGAAGCAACAGATCCTTATAAATTTAGAAACGGAGAAACAGCAAATGTGTGTGTGTGTGTGAGAGAGAGAGAGAGAGAATGATGGGGAAATAGTAAAAAGGAATTTACAAGAACGTTCCCCTTCCTGATTGAGCTTTTGACCTACTCCATAGCAACAGAGGGCACCAACCAACCTCGCAAGAAACTTTATACGCATGCCTCAGCCAATAATTTTTAAAAAGCTTCTAAGAAGCCGAAAAAAAATCAGTTACACATCTTGTTTTAGTGTCCTATCAAAACGGAAAACATCAGCTCCGATGTTTCTTGGGCTCATGTTTGAACCATACATATGAACGGTCACTTCAATTCGTTTGACTCCTTTAATCACCTTATCAGTAGTGAAACAGGAGGAAGTATGCATACATGCCTTTTGATTTATGAAGCAAAATTAAGCATCTAATGACTGGTTTAGAAATGGCCCACTTGCTCAAGATGACAAACAGTGAACTAGAAAATTTTCAGTTATCTCCATTGTCCAGGTTCCCTTCCTGCTTTACAGAATCATAACCCAAACAGAAGTTTAGGTAGCAGCAGAAGTCCGAAAATAATAACATGGAACGAATTCATTCCTAATAACATGATAGAAAAGGAACACATGAAAAAAAAGAAACACATGAAAAAAAATCCTAGGATGGTGTATGGCCACCAACTCTCAGGTCCGAATCCAAAGGGCAGCTGGAGATAGAGGCCTTTCATTCCTTGATTGTGAAGATTGTGTCCTTGATGGTGGGGGTTGGACCGTTATTGGGAGAACCCACTCGCCCTTCTCCCTTCCTTCCACAAGAAGAGGATGCTCATATCTGAAACCAACGATCGTCAATACACGAAAAATTACAAGACAAAAAAATGATGAATGAACATTTTACGCATGTCAACTCCACAGTATGATCATATTAAGAAGGCTACAACTGGTCTATGTAATTAACAAGAATATCCCAATGCCAGAACCAGTACAACAATGCCAGAAAGTTTCAGCATGATATGCACATATGCTAAATTAATCACACTCATGGTAGCTCTGCTACTCTATGTTTGCAATATGTGCATTCTGTTGAAAATGGCATTGCCGATTGAGATCAGAGGCAACCTCTATTTAAAGCCTTAACAAAGAATCCCTGTGAATTTTCTCCACTTCAAGGGCAAACCTTTCACTGTGCATTCATTCCCAGAATTCGGTTACCTACATAAGTGATGATCAACAAAAAAGAAAAAAATGAAAAAGGGAGGCACAATCATTATGAAAGTTACCTGGTCCAATCAACATTTCCAGGCGTAGTAACAAATTCAAATCGAAGAGACCATTGTACTGAAACATGTGGTGTAGAGAAAGACATAGGTCCATCCATGGGGATGGAGAAGAGGAAACTTGTCTGTATCAGATCCACAACAACTTCATGGTGCTCGCTGTGGACCTAGGAATATAACACAAATTGATCACTAGGAGTCTTAGTTTGATCCTCGAAAGCACAGAGTAATTGGCATACTAGAAAAGTTCACAGGCCCAAAATCATTAAAGACACGCTTACTCATTTGTTATTGAAAAACTCGGCATGTATTTCACATGATTCCATATGACTAGCAATGAAACAAAATGGGAGACTCGGTACTTCTATATGGTAAGAAGAGGAAAGCGGGCTACTTTCATCCAGTATGAAAGTTTTTGATTATTCGAGTATATAAGCATGAAATTTTCATGTTGGCAATTAACTTTTAGTTTTTTCTTTCCCCTTTACCTAAAAGACACGCTATTCCTGATGATGCAATTTGCATTGGTGATTATTAGGAAGCTGGCAATCCACAGATAAAACTGCTAACTTACCATGGTTGATTTTCCGCATAAATTATAGGAGAAATGGAATCGTGAAAAGAATAACTAGACAGGAGAATCTTCAACTCAGATGGGGTAAAAAGGAACGACATACTGCTCAATTTAACCATCTTATCAATCTGTCACAGGCCTGTGACAGAAATGAAGATGTTGAGATCGATGAGTGGTCATACAAGAAAAGACCATATACATAATGAGGTTATTAGAAACAAATTAGGAGTGGCACCAATAAAGGATAAAATGAGACAATATCATTTAAGATGGCTTGGGCATATAGAAAGAATATCAAAAGAAGAACCTCTAAGAAGGTATGAAAAACTAGATTTTAAAAGTATTAAAGGAGGTAGAGGACGACCACAAAAGTGTTGGAAATAAACAATAAAAAATTATCTAGCTTATTGTGAGTTAACTACTAACTTGGCACATGATAGGGCTCCATAGAAACAAAGAATCCATGTAACCGACCCCCTCTAGTATGGGAAAAGGCTTAGTTGTTGTTGTTGTTGTATCAATCACAGTCACAGAGTATTTCCTCATTGCACAATATTCTAAAGTTTCTATTCAAAATTTCAAACAGTAAGATGTTTGGTAGTTTCGCCGACAGCTGGAACTCTTACCTAGTACATTAATAGGTGTCACGAAAGAATTGAAATAGAAAGAAACATTATTAAAAGCTGAAGACATGAATAAGATCAGCCAACATATGTTTTAGTGATCAAAACAACTAGAAATAGTGATTATCAGACCAATATTGCAAACAATAGTGCCTTAATACCTATCTGAGAAAATGGAGCACGACAAAATAGAAATCTGAAAAGATGTCAACTGAATGTCCTTACAATATTGTGGGAAATATCAAAGATACAGTTGCTTCGAGCTGGCAAAGCATATAGAGTGGGCCATAGTTTAGAGATGAAAGAAATTGATGGCCATAAATAACAGGATTGATTATAAAAACCAGCATTTTTGACCGTGCAGAACATGTAGAGTAGGTTATCTACCTTTCACAAAGGGAAAGTTCCAAGGCTCCAAATCCCAAAATTAATAAAAGCGACTAGCGTTCTAACTGAAGCATGAACATCTCTGAGATGGTATAACTGAAAAAAGAAGTCTTATATAGATAGATAGATAGATAGATAGATAGATACACACACCTCAGGAATATCCTCAAAGAACATTATTCAAAAAATAAGAAGCTGAAGGAAAGTCCCTCGCTAAGTAACAATCAACAGGTCATGTGTCAAAACTCAAAAGCAATAGTATTATCAGGCCCCATATCAGAAAATTATAAAATAAATTCTGAATTAAATGTGTATCGCAACATAAACAAGAAATAGTACTGCAAAATCTGTAAAGCAACAAACTCATAGAAGTTAGCAATGACATGAAGTTGGAAAGGATATTAGCTAATAAACACATTGCTATGTCATAAAAAATGTTGATCATTCCTTGTGATAATTCACCTTATATGATAACTTTGCAAATTGAAACCAATTAAGGATAGGAGAAGAATAAAGGGGCAATGCAAGAAAAGAATCAAGCAGGGTTTCTTTTTCAAAATACATGTCTAGCAAGAAGCTTATGAAAACTGTATTTGAAATACTGTTTTGCGTATGTGTATTGATACCTATTGCACCACTGTAATTTTGATGACACAAATGCTGCATCATTAATTCACTATCATAGGGTACACTGTATCAGTCTGATATGATCAGATCGGCCGTATAGCCCATTGTGAACCCTAAAACGGAGAAAAGATCAGTTCTTTTAGGGGCAAACGTAAAAGGCCCCACTGCTTATTCTTTCTCCCTATGTCATACGGGTGCGGACACGGGTGCGGGTGTAGGTGCGAGATACGGCAAATTTCAAAAAAATTGGGTGCAGCGACACGGCTAAGGTATATAATATTATATATTATATAATATTCAAGCTACAACAAGTGAGACATCAATTAACATAAGTATATGACAATAGCAAGTACACAACTTTATATTAAAGCAAAACACATAAACGGTAAACAACTACTAATTTCATCATAATACACAAATCAATCTTCACGGATCCGGACCCATTTATCTAAAAAGACCCTAACTTCAAAATCGGTGCCAGATTTGGAAGCGTGGAATATCCACACAAAAGGAAGTGAAGAAGATCCGCATTGAGATATTTTCCTTTGTTCATCGGCAGAGTTGATGAAGACAAGTTGAAGGAGCATTTTGGAAACTATGGTGAGGTAACTCATGTGGTCATCATGGGAGATAAGGTCACGAGTCAACTAAGAGGATTCGGTTTCGTTATCTTCGAGGATCCCTCCCTCCTCGATCGGGTTCTCCAGGATAAACACACCATAGACGGTAATATCATGAGTTTAAAAGAAAATTGCATTTTTCTTTTTTTCCATGCTGCACCGACACGATGTCGGTGTCGGTGTCGCACCCGTGTCGAGATCGACACTCCACCTCTTAGAAGTGTATGTGTGACTTAAGCTTTTTCCTTCATTTTTTGTATGGGGAGAAATTATGCTCATTCTTTGGAGAAAGTTGCCATTTTCATCATGCTTGTTTTCATGTTTGGAGTATAAATATCAAAAGTAAAAGTTATTTGTCTTCAACTGGGAGTGATTTCGTCTCTTCAATTATTCACGGCTTCTTCTTGCTTTCTATCCAATTTAGAATTGCTTTAAACCAGTGAACCAAAGAGACAAAAAGGCTTATCATCTAAGTCACACAGACACCTCTAGGAGGTGGAGTGTCGACCCCGACATGGATGCAACACCGATACCGTGTCAGCGCTGTTGAGATTTGGGAGTCTCGTAGCAGAAGATTAAACCACAAACATCAATAACAATGAATAAGAAAAAATATATACGAGGTAGGATGAGGGGGGCGGACCTCCAATGGAGGCTGCCCCCCTCTGTTTCTCTCATTCTTAATCACAATCTCCTTATCCTAATACAAGCTTCCAACCCTTATATAATGGGTTGTAAAATAGAAAATTATCAAAATACCCTTAGTACTCCAGGCAATTACAATAATACCCAACTATTAGAAATTACAGAAATAACACTTAAAACACAACAGATACATATATTCTCAACACCCCCCCAAGTTGGGAGAGAGATACTTTTAACTCCAAACTTGTCAAAAAACTGGTTCTTTCTTCACCACACGTGTACTAATGATCTCTTTGAGGCTTCTTTAAATCATCTTGAACAATCAAGAATACTTGGATAACACACGACCCTTCTATGGGTATCGGTTGTTCTCTCTCTCTTTCTTCTTCTCCATAAAGTGATTAGGTAGCTACACTTCAAAAGTCATGGTTTCCTACTATTAAGAAAGTTGATCTTTTGGGATAGGAGGTACTACTCCACCGTACACACTTCACACGGCTTTTCTACGCCCCTTCACATGGTGGTTGCTGCCGGTGTGTTGGTTGAGTGCTCTCTCTCTACCACTCAAATAGCAGAATACACACTTCAGCTCATACTAGTCGGTCTACGCCCCTTCACATGGTGACTGCAACCGCTTTTTCAGCTCTCCTGACTGTTTACTTGAGCAACTAAAGGTTTTAATTTTCATGCTTCTTGATGATATTGTCACATTCCATACCAACAAATTCATCTGGCCTCTTCTATGATTTGATTTTTCATGCAAATGTAGTGAAAAGTAAACTGATTTTCTGTACTTTGTCTTTTTCTTCTATTTGTATTTCTGTTGTTTGACCAAATAAGGAAACACTCATTATGTACGACTTCATAATATTTTTCTACATTTTTCTGAATTTTTCAACCTCCTTGGCTGTCCATTTTCCAAGCAATCTTCCTTGCTACAATACTTTTCAGCAACCTTTATGATTGTAATCTTCTTCAACTTAGCCTTCTTAGCTATTCATCTTCAGCAGTTTAATGGCTGCGATAATTTTCAGCAGTTATTTAACTACAATAATTCTTAATTCAGCCTTCATGGCTGTCCTTTTCCAGCAGCTTTCATAGTTGCAAATTTTTGCAACTTCAATGGCTGCAAATACAATCATTAATGCAGTCCTCATGACTGTCATCTTAAGCATCTATCTCTTTTCTGTAAACTTTCAAGAATTGATAGATTGGAGACATTCCATCCAATCTGCCCACAACTAAACATTGGCGCCCCTACACACCCGCCTTCTCTTTCTTGCTTTCTTCATATTGTTTTCTGAACATCCCTCTCACTCTTTCAACAATCTCTTGTTAAAGAAGCTACCACTCCACTCGTAATGTCTTCTTTAATGTACTACACATGACCTTTATCATTGATTCTTGCTGCCTTACATATGATTGTGCAGCATATTCTTCAACTAGCATCTCTTCGTATTCTTCAACTAACATCTGTTAAAGAATATATGTATCTGACAAGATCACATGAGTCGTCTTCTTTAGTTCCATCTTTTTATCCACGCTCAAGTGATAGATACAACAGAAACTTGCCAATACGCAGATGAACAGGATATCTGACCAGCTTCACCTCATTGACCAAGGTGTTCCAGTCTTGAATGAAGAGGTTCGATTTGTTTTTCTTTGTTATCAATCAAAATACTGTATGTAGCATCTGAATGATGAACTTGTAAACATGCGTCAACTGGTCAGTCTCACAAGGAACATCCTTCTTGATCAGATGATTCGTCCCATTACGGTGGAGAGTGGCATGGACCTTCTTAGTGCTATAGTCGCAGATATCAGGGCCAAACATAATGTTGTAGCTGATGAAAGCCCCACCAATAAGCATAACCTTTCCTAGTGATGAGCAGCAAAATAGTTTGATCAGACGTGGTGGTTTCATCATACACACAGTATCAAAGCAATGCTCATAAATGATTTATGGTGCATGTATGCTGCTCACACGAGATATTGATGATCGTTCAGCGTTTGGGTTCTCTTCAAAGGAAAGTGAAGCACTTGGACTCTTGGCCCGAACACTTCATTTGCTTCATATTCTTTTGCCATTCTCCCCCCATAGACGACCTGACTCTTCACTGCTTGTCAATTTGCAGAAGTGGAATTCAGCTCAAGGGTTTCAGAATTCTTTCCATTCTTGAGCTCTGCAAGATTCTTTGGTCCAGCAAAAAATCCAAAGACACTGGTCTTCTCTCCTCACCTCAGTTAACATTCCGATCTCTGAAACCTTTACCTTCAATAGCAACCTTTTCTTCTACCTTGTTACTGTGTCTTGCCTGCTATGCTCCCAAACTGCTTAGAGACAGACGATCTTTGCCTCGTTCTGCTCGGTTGTCTTACTGCCAAATTTCTTATGATCAACCTCACCACCTTGCAGAGGTGTGATTCCATTCACCTGCTATATTCTCATCTCTTTTCCTAAAGAGGCTCATGCATATTTTCATGAATTACGTACACTGTATTTCTGAAACCTGCGCACCTCAGGCATGATGGTGACAGTTGCATTGAACGTTGATGTATGAACATGACTTTGTGTTTCTATTTGAGGCATACACCGTACACTATGAATGTCAGTTTCATACTTCAATTGGCTATAAACATGATTTCGTTAATTTCCATCACACATGTCTTATAACCACCTTTTTGTATAACAACTTCCTTTATGCAGATGATGGGCAGCAATTACCTTTGGATTTCTTTTCCACCAAATCAAGAAGGTGATCTTTCATAACTATTTTCGTGGTTTTCTTCTCCACAAAATCAGGAATATAACTGTCCCTAGTTACCTTTCTGGTTTGCTTTCCCACAAATCAAAAAAGTAACTTTTCATAACTACCTCTCTAGTTTGCCTTTTCCATAAAATCAGGAAAAATAATATGTAACTTCCATTTCCAGCATTTGAAATTCAAAAAGATGAAGTTACCTTTCTCAAAAAATTCAAATCTTCCTTTCCATATTTGCGTGTAACCACTTTTAGAAAGGATGACCCATTCACTTTAGGCCAGTGTTGTCCGTATCGCACCGTATCGTACGATACGGTGCGATACGTATCGTATCGTGGGCCACCACGATACGATACGGGCCCCCGTATCGCAGGTGCGGGCGTTCTCGTGCGATTACGGTGCGTATCGCCCGTATCGTACGATACGGGCGATACGCCCTGGGACCCTTATAAAGGGTCCCGGGCCGAGGGAAACCCGCGATTTTTCGCGGGTTTCCTCTCTCCTTTTGGGTTCTTCAAGCTCCCTAAGAGTCGGTTTTCGCCTCCTTGGTGTTCAAAGCTCTAAAATCGTGCCCTACGGTGTCCGTCCAAGCCTCCAAACTCGGATTTAGGTATATTTTTAATGTTTTTTTCCTTTTTTTCCTTTATATTTATTGTTTTTTGTGTTATTTCGGGTTTTTTTTTTGAATGACAAATATGAAGTTATTAAGTGTGTGTATACGATTTTTATTGCATTCATGAAGTGGGAGACACTCGATTTGAGTGTTATTTGAAGATTGGGGGATTTACGAAGTGCTTTTATTTTCAGGTTTTTGTTTGAATTAAAGTACTCCATTGAGATGGCAGGAAGGGGTGGTAGAGACTCTCATTCAAAGTCTGATGATCCGGCATGGCAGTGGGGTATACCAGTTGAGGGTTCAAGGTTAAAAATCAGATGTTTATTTTGTGAAAAGGTGGTTAGTGGTGGAATTTCAAGGTTGAAACACCACCTAGCAGGAACCAGGAAAGAAGTTGCTCCATGCACAGGCAGAGTTAGAAGTGTGCCAGAAGGTATTAAATGGCAATGCTTGCAGATGATTGAGAGCATACAGGAAAGGAGACAACAAAAGGATGATTTCCAGATGTGTGAAGAAGCTGATGATGCTACTGCCACTGGAGTTGGATTCACTGATAGTTTGCCTTCAGATGCTAGAACAGATATTGGTAGTAGCAGTTCGCGAGCACCTAGCAGAGGAAAGAGGGTTGCATCTGAAGACTTTGGAGGTGGCAGAAGAGGAAGTTCAGGAAGGAGTAGAGGAAGAGCTTCTTCTTCTAGCATACATTCGTTCTTTCCTCCTTCCACTACACCTGGTGCTCAGCCAGGAATTCGTGCTGCTATGGCTTCAGAACAACTGCACGATCAAGCAGACCTTGCAGTGGGCAGATGGTTTTATGATACATGCATTCCATTTAATGCAGCAAACAGTTTTCATTTTCAAGCAATGGCAGATGCAATTGCTAACATTGGTCCAGGATACAGGATGCCCTCTTATCAGAAGTTGAGAGGGAAGATATTAGATCAGACCGTGATTGAAGTGCAGCAATACTGTTCGACTTTGAGACAATCGTGGAAGGAAACAGGATGCACTATCATGGCAGATGGATGGACCAATAGGCGAAGAAGGACATTGCTAAACTTTCTTGTATATTGTCCTAAAGGACTCATGTTTTTGAGATCTCTAGATATGTCAGAGGAGAGGCACACTGCAGAGATCCTACGAGAGGAATTTGATAAGGTTATACAAGAGGTTGGGCTAGAAAATGTAGTCCAATTGATTACAGATAATGCAGCTAACTACAAAGCAGCCGGAAAGGAGTTAGCTGATATTTATGGGACTTTCTACTGGACACCATGTGCAACCCATTGTTTAGATCTCATCCTCGAGGACATCGGTGAGATGGATGAAATAAAGGCAGCAACTGAGTGTTGCCAAGATATTACAAAATTTATTTACAACCATGCATTTATTTTATGTATGATGAGGAGATACACAGAAGGTGCAGAGCTTCTTCGCACAGCTGCAACTCGGTTCGCAACAAACTTCTTATCTGTACAGAGTATTGTGAGACAGAAGCAAGCTTTAAAGAGAATGTTCTCCTCAGATGAGTGGCAACAATTTGCAGAGTTGCCACAAAACAGAAGGAACAGAAAGTTAAATGAGATTGCAGAAACGGTTTTTAGAAGTTCATTTTGGAATGCATGTATCAGATTATTGAAAATTACTTGTCCTTTAGTGAAAGTTTTGAGATTGGCTGACAGCGAGGAGAAACCATCTATGGGCTACCTTTATGAATCCATGGACAGGGCAAAAGAAGCAATCAGAAATAACTTTAATGGAAAAAAAAGAGATTATGTGCCCGTGTGGAAAATAATTGATAGTAGATGGAATAAACAATTGCATCAGCCTATTCATGCAGCAGCCTACTATCTAAACCCATCATTGAGGTACTCAGCAACCTTCAAAAGGGACGGTGAGGTTAATCGAGGAATCATTGAATGCATCGACAGATTAGTCCCTGATGAGAGCATAGTAGATGCGATACATCGAGAGATGGAGATATATGATAATGCTCTTCACTTGATGGGTTTGCCTGTTGCAATTCGCAACCGCTCTACGATGCGTCCAGGTACATTGTTTATTTTGATATTTAAGTTCCATCTTACATTACTGTGGATTATTATGTCTCTAATGTTTATATTTTCTTTACAGATGTTTGGTGGAACAGGTTTGGAAGTGATTGTCCAAACCTTAGAGATTTTGCAGTTAGAGTCTTAAGCCAAACCTGTAGTGCAACAGGTTGTGAAAGAAATTGGAGTGTTTTTGAACACATCCATACAAAAAAGCGCAACAGGTTGGAACACAAAAGGCTTAATGATTTGGTTTATATTCGTTGTAACATGCGCCTTCGTGAAAGGTAATGTTGTATTACTTTCAAATTTTCAATTCGATATTATTTAACTTCAGTTTTGAATTGTTAATATTACTTACTAATTGTTTATCTTTGTTTGTGTCGTAGGCAATTAAAAAAAGTAAATAGAGAAGAAAGTCAGTTCGATCCAATAAGTTTGGATAATTTTGATATATTAGAAGATTGGGTTATGGAAGACACTGAAGAAAATGCCCTCCTAACAGAAGAAGACGTTGCCTGGATTAATTTGGAAGGAGCGCAACAACATTATGGAGATGAAGAATTTGATTTTGAAGAAGAAGGTGTGGGCGTGGCTGATGATGATGAGGATCTGCAACAAGGAGAAGATGAAGATTATTTAGTTGATGATCCTGATTACAATTTGTAAAATGTAACATTATATGTAACTGTAGACTGTAGTGTACTGTAAAGTGTAAACTATGTCTGTATTTTATTTTTTGGATTCAAAATATATAAATTTGGATGCAATTGTTCAATGTTGAATGCTCAATCTGTACTAAACTTACATTATATGAATTTAAAGCAATTATCAGATTTTTCCTGATTTTTTCTTGATTTTTTTTCGATTTTTTATTAATTTTTAATTATTTTTACATTATTTTAATATTAAAGTACGATACGATACGATACGATACGATACGATACGATACGCCCGTATCGTGGAGCCCAGCGATACACGATACGATACGCGTCAGACAACACTGCTTTAGGCAACCAATAGCCTTCCTTATTCGTTATCTTCTTCTTCGTTTTGCATTTGTTCTCTATTTTTCTATCAGCATTTGCCATGTCAGTCAAATTCATTATACAATTCAGAATAGTATCATAAACTTCCTTGACGTGTTTCGCATCATTGCTGCCATAAATTCGTTGGTAATAATACTCAGTCAGTCTCATTTTGAATAGAGAATCCAGAATAACCGCCATAGCCAAAACTATGTAGCTCAAGTTCCAGTATTAGTTAAAAGACTTTCCTTTGAAACCATGGAACAAACTGTTAGAGGTGTTATAGGTTGATACATAATAACTGTTATGGGTTTAAGTCTTGTTATGGGTCTTAGTGTAGATTCGGTCAACTTAGTAGTAGTTAAGTATGATTAGGGGTAGTATTGTCATTCAAGTTAGATTAAGTATAAATAGGGTTTAGGGTTAAATCGTGTGATTAAGAAAAAGATAGTGCAACAGCCAGAGGTGCAGTCGTCTGTCTTCCTTTTGGGGCAGCTAAAATCTTTAAGTATATCATATTTTACAGTCAATAAAATTATTGGATTTCGTAATATGGTATCAGAGCCTATAAGGCACAAGAATCGCATTTTTTATGTGTGAAGAAATTTGTCTCCATCCCATGAAGTGTGAGTCAGTTCTAGGAAGTGATCAAAGGGAAACAGTTTTGAAAAAGAGTGTAAATCATGACGGTTTCAAGAAAAACGTGTGTATAATAAAACATTAGAGTTAGTGACTGGAGATCTTTCACATACATATTTTGTTGGCAATGCTCCTATAGGGCACACTACTGTAAAATCAACAGAATCTGAATATGGGTCTTCTGATTTGAAGATCATTACAGCGGGCACTTGACAGAAGGTTGTACCTCCTCTTATATGGCAAAGCATATGGAACTCTGTCTAATAAGTCTGCATGGCATTTTCCTGAAAAAATCTACGAAAAATGAGGAAACATTGTGCATGTGTGCAGTTGGTATCACTTATTGAAGTTTCTTCCTAGAAGGGGTGGAACAAATCTGCAAATCCTAACATAAGGAACTCATCATCACTTGTTTACTAGTTCACGTAAATGCTAAATAAGAGGAGAAATCTTTGGTGGAGTCCGAACTGCAACAACAACCTTGGATCTGGACATGCAGAGACTTACCAGCATTATAAGTCAATTTATTTGCTTCTTTATAAATGGCTGGCAAAGGAAAAAGAGTTGAAATTCCTATCCATACATCAGAACATCTTTCAGTTGACAAAATGAAAAATTTTCAGATTACAACTAAGTTAGATGGCAGAAACTACTTAGAGTGGTCTAGGTCTATGGAACTGGTTGTTATAGCAATAGAGAGATGAGCTCACCTAATGGGTCAAATTACGAGTCCAAATACACATGATGCATAATACTCTGTTTAGAGAAGAGAAGATGCACTAATATCATCTTGGTTACTTCAATAAATAATTCCATCAATTGCAAAAACTTTTATGTTTCTTGAATCTGCTCATGAAATTTGGTGTGCAGTTTCTGAAGCCTATTCCAGAAAGAAAAATGTTGTAAAGGAATACGAGATACTTCAAAAGATTAGAAAATGTAAACAAGGCACACGTTCTATCAGTGAGTACTATGCAGATCTACGAGGACTTTGGGATGAATTCTTTACTTTACTAATATAAAGTGCTCTTCTTGTTACACCGAAAGAAATGTTGAAATTGAAAAGAAGAAAGTATTTGACTTATTATGGGGTGTAAATTCAGAGTTTGAGTCAATAAAACTCAATATCTTGAGCAGGGAAGAACTCCCTTCACTTGGCATAGTATATTCTTTATTAATTAGGGAAGAAGATCGCAGAAATCTTGAGAGGGATAGCGTCTCTGTTACCGATCAACATGCACTTCAAATACGAAGAGAAAATACATATTATCATGAAAGAGGTGGACAACAAAGTCGTGGACGTGGTAGATTTAATTCTGATGATAAGGATAAACTTGTATGCTATCATAGTGACAAATCGAGGCATTCTAGAGAAAATTGTTGGGAATTACATGAGACCTGATTTTTCCAAAAATCGAAACTACTCAGCTCATTTTGCAGAAGCTCCCACTCCTAGTACAGATGGTATTCATGAGATCATTAAAAGGATAGAAGGCCTATAAACAAAATTATCCGAACATTCTCAACCATCCTCTTCTCAGTCTACAGTAGCACAAGCAACTCATACTATGAAGGGTAACAACTCCTCTTTTTCTAATTCAAAAGCTTGGATAATCGATGCAGATGCTAGAGATCACATGGGAGGAGAGTCATTATATTTTTTAGAATACAAACCTCTTATAAAATAGGAGCCGATTAAGTTGGCAGATGGATCTTACACTTATATGATTGGACAGAGAAGTGTACTCATATATTTTTCATATTTAAAATCAGTCTATCATGTTCCTAGTTTTCCTATAAATCTACTTTCAGTCAGTTCATTAACTCGTACTATGAACAGTAGTGTAACCTTTGATTCTACTGGATCTGTATTTCAAGATCTGAAAACGGGAAAAATCTTTGGTCATGATAGACTACAAAGGGGCTTATACATCCTGGAAGATAACTTGTAGCAAACAATATCTTATAGTACTTCAGCTCCAGCAATTCAGGATGCATAAATTCGTCTTTAGCATTGTCGTCTTGATCATTTACCAGTGTCAAAACTTCAATATATTCTGCCTCATCTTAGAGTCGAGTCAAATAAATCACATTTTGAATGTGACGTATGTCAGCTTGGAAAACATCAAAGAGTCTCTTATCTTTTAAGTGACTCTAGGAGATCTCAACATTTTGAGCTCCTTCATTCTGATATATGGGGTCCTAGTCCAGTTACTTCATTGTTTGGTCAGAAATACTTTGTTTCTTTTATTCATGATTGTACTCGTCTCACAATCATTTATTTAATGAAATCAAAATCTGAAGTGTCTGATATCTTTCCAATTGTGCATAAATTTATTCTTACCCAATTCAATAATTATGTGAAAATTCTACGTTCTGATAATGGGAGAGAATAAATTGGCAGATAATTACAAGAATATTTACACACACATGGTATCATTCATCAAACTTCTTGTCCCTATACTCCTCAACAAAATGGTATCGTTAAACAGAAAAATCATCATATTCTAGAGGTAGTCAGAACTTTATTACTCCAAAACAATGTTCCTAAATTTTATTGGGGAGAAGTCGTTCTTACTGTTATTCACTTGATTAATAGGATGCCTAGTAGTGTTCTCAAAGGTGAAAGTCCAATGAAATGCCTCGACAAGGAATCAAAACATTTTCATATAGTTCCTCGAATCTTTGGTTGCTCATATTTTGTACATATTCATCTACCTAATCGTGATAAACTTGATCCTAAATCTGTAAAGTGTATTTTTCTTGGCTATTCAAATTCTCAAAAGGGCTATAAATGTTATGATCCCCTTCTTAAGAAACTATATGTATTCATGGATGTCACATTTACTGAGTCTACTCCATATTATTCTTCCCAGGGGGAGCCAATTACACCTCAGCATAATTCTCCATATGTTCTTCCTGTAATTCCTAGTGAGGCAGAAAATGTTGCAGATGATTATGAAGAAGAGGCAGATAAACTAAAAGAAACGTTAATGTATAAGAGAGGATCAAGAAAATTTGTTTATCGCCAAGAAAAAACAGTTTAACATCAAATTACCAAAGATATTTCTCCTGACTCAGATCCTCAATTGCAAGTGCCAGAAGACCTAGAAATTCCTATTGCTATTCGCAAAGGTAAGCGTACTTATGCACGGTATCCTATTTCTGATTATGTCTCATATGCTAATACTTCTGAGAATTATCGGAACTTTGTTATGAATGCTCAGAAACATAAAATTCCTTCAAAGTTTGAAGAAGCAATTAAGTGTCCTTTATGAAAATCCGCAATTGAAGAGGAATTGAATGCCCTTATGAAGAATAATACATGGACCATCACACAGCTACCTTCTGACAGAAATATTGTAGGATGCAAGTGGGTATTCACTATTAAATATAAGGCAGATGAAACCATTGAAAGATATAAAGCAAGATTAGTTGCTAAAGGATATAGTCAGTCATATGGTATTGATTATACAGAAACATTCGCACCTCTGGCTAAACTTACTTCAATACGAATACTTCTCAATATGGCAGCGAACTTGAGATGGGATCTATAGCAACTAGATGTAAAAAATGCTTTCTTACAAGGAGATTTAAATGAAGAGGGTATATATAGAGTTGTCAGCTGCGAATATGACAAAGCCAAGCCCAACTAAGTGTGTTGTTTGAGGAAACTCCCTTGTAATGGCTCGAGACATGCTTCCTCGAAATCGGTATGCAAAACTCTCCAAAAATTGTCGCTCAAATAATACGCTTTTGATCAATCAATAGCAGACCATCAGTTCTTTCACCTATTCTCGAGATGACATTCTTATAGCAGCATATACAGAAGGACATGAATATCTAATCATACCTGAACAACAATCAAGCCTATGCGGTCATTCAAGAACCACCTTGGCAAGTTGCTTTCATATGAAGGATCTTGGACCACTAAAATATTTCCTAGGCCCGGAACTTCAAGCTCATGGTCCCTGCTGCCTTTTTCTCGCCAAAGAAAGTATACACTTGATATCTTGACCGAATGTGGGATGCGTAGGACAAGCTCTATTCTTTTTCCCATAGAACAACATCATAATTTAATAACTAAGGCAGTAAACTTTGTATGCACCATTCATCACAATACGTGCGTACTCATCGAAGCGTCCTTATTTACTTAACCATTACACGCTCAGCAGATTACTTATTCAGCTCGACATTCTCACCATAGTTTATGCAATCAGCCTGCAAACTCATTGGGACGCCGCTAAGAGGGTAATGCGTGCTATCTCAAATCATCACTTGGCCAAGGACTTTTTTCTCCCTAAGACTAATGACCTGCAACTCAGTAGCATATTGTGACTCGATTGGGCATCTTGTTCACCGACTAGACGATTCCGTACAAGCTACTTCATGACTCTTGGAAATGCACCTATTTCTTGGAAAACCAAGAAACAAACGATTGTATCCCTTGGCCATCCGCAGAGGCGCAGTATCGCTACCATGAAGCTAATGCCGCAACTAGTGAGATGATATGGCTTCGCAGCTTTGCTCGCCTTTTGCTCCAAATTCCCACAAATGCACCTCACTTCTCCATTGTGATAACCAGTGCTGCACTACACATTGCAGCTAACTCTGTCTCTCCATGAACGTATAAAACATATTGAAGCAGATTGTCATTTTGTTCGAGAAAGAATCCAATCACAGGACATTACTACTTGTTACATTGCTAGTGCTCAGCAGCTCATGGACATGTTCACGTAAAAGCTTTGGAGAAGCAACAATTTCAATTTTTAATGTCCAAGTTGGGTGTTCTTAATGTCCACATGCCAACTTGAGGGGGAGTATTAGAGGTGTTATAGGTTGATACATAATAACTGTTATGGGTTTAAGTCTTGTTATGGGTCTTAGTGTAGATTAGGTCCACTTAGTAGTAGTTAAGTATGATTAGGGGTAGTACTTTCATTCAAGTTAGATTAAGTATAAATAGGGTTTAGGGTTAAATCGTGTGATTAAGAAAAAGATAGTGCAGTAGCCAAAGGTGCAGTCGTCTGTCTTCCTTTTGGGGCAGATTGGAGGCATTCCTCCAATCTGCTAAAATCTATAAGTATATCATATTTTACAATCAATGAAATTATTGGATTTTGTAATACAAACAATTGTGTTTCCCTGGTTAAATTTAATATTGCCCCTTCATAAATATTTCACATGACAATTTTCCTAGTTACATGAGTATGATACTCTGGATCTTGAGAATTTTAACAATAAGAAGCACATGACTGCACCAGTAATTGCATCTCTAGAATACCTCATAAGTCTTCTCAAAATACCTATTTATATATTGAGATGTATGGAATGGATAAAACTTCTAGAAACACATGTTTTTAAGGTTTTCCTTGGCTTCCTGAATTTCTTAAAATCATCTTTATGGTCAGCCGACAGTGGTTTCTTTCTCAGTCTAGTCATTGGTTTGTACCAATTACATTTTCACTAACAACTTCACAAGCTATGCTTTCCAACACATGGTTCATAGGCATGTCACAATCATCTTGACATTGCTCAGGCGATAACTTCTCGTGCAGTGGTGCAGAATTGCAAGATATGTTGGTGCAAATATTATGACTATTATACAGCACTCCAGGTAAATCACCATTAACCCATTCAAGACCATGACGACAGTTTGTAAAGCCTGAGTTGAAATCCATTTAGACCAAAATAGAATTTGGCAAAGCATCTGCAATAGGGGAGTAGAAAATTAATATTCTTACTGTTATTGCACCTTGCTTTTCCCTATCATCTCTTTCCTCTTCAAATCCTCTGCTCTTGTCAATCGTAAAGCTCTGATACCATGTTGAGATTTAAAATTCTCGTAGCGAAAGATTAAACCACAAAGATCAATAACAATGAATAGGAAAAAATATATACAAGATAGGTTGAGGGGGGCAGAGCTCCAATGGAGGCCGCCCCCCTTTCTTTTTTTCTTAATCACAATCTCCTTACCCTAATAAAAACTTTCAGCCCTTATATAATGGGTTGTAAAACAGAAAATTACCAAAATACCCTTAGTACTCTGGGCAATTACAATAATACTCAACTATTAGAAATTACAGAAATAACACTTAAAACACAACAGATACATATATTATCAATAGGTGCGACATGGATACGCAAAAAAAAAAATTAAGGTAACTCGGTTTTGTCGTCTGTGGTGTGTTTATCCTGGAGAACCCGATTGAGGAGGGAGGGATCCGTGAAGATGACGAAACCGAATCTTCTTAGTTGACTCGTGACCTTATCTCCCATGATGACCACCTGAGTTACCTCATCATAGTTTCCAAAATGCTCCTTCAACTTGTCTTCCATCATCTCCCATGAAACTCTGCCAATGAACAAAGGATAATATCTCAATGTGAACCTTCTTAACTTCCTTTTGTGTGTATATTCCACACTTCCAAATCTGGCACCAACTTTGAAGTTTGGGTCTTTTTAGATAAATAGGTCCGGATTCGTGAAGATTGATTTCTGTATTATGATGAAATTAGTAGTTGTTTACCGTTTATGTGTTTTTCTTTAATATAAAGTTGTGAACTTGCTATTGTCATATACTTATGTTAATTGATGTCTCACTTGTTCTAGCTTGAATATTATATATAATATATAATATTATATACCCTAGTTGTATCGCCACACCCAAAATTTTTGAAATTTGCCGTATCCCGCACCCGCACCCATGTGACATATAGCAACAGCGTTATCAACATTGGAGAGTCACCCACAAGAAGCATCATTTTTTGGGGATGGTTTCAACTCTGGTGCTACATCCATTATTTAATGACCAAATATATGATTATATTCAAGAGTTGGAAGCAAAGGCTCAAAAAAAGGCTGCTAATTTAGGAGACGTGGGGTAGGAGTCAAAGGATCCTCTTGAAGTGTTTAAAATGACATTTATGTATTAAAAATTAATGACCATGGTTTGTGGATGATGCAATATATATCATCATCGATACGTAAATGGATCGAGTCATCTGTTCCTTTACCCAAGAAAAAGTATTGCTATTTTTTTGCATGGTCTAATCATTGATCCCGGAAATTTCTACAATAAATTAGGTAGGGAGTTAGTATAGTTCCCTATCCCCGATTCTGCCATTGTATGGAATATAGAAGTAATCTAATCTCCTGGACGAGTAAAAGTATAAAGAATAGGTAAGATTTGGAATGGTTTGTTTATATACAATACAAAGTGACATTACAATTTTATTTATGTTGTCAGATTAAATAAGTTCTTCACTCATTCAGTGAATGATAAATCACTACAAGTGAAGGAGATATACGATTTAAATAATGAAATATCCAATATTTCAAAATTGTATCTAGAATGACCGGAAAAGTGCTTACTAATACTTTAGAAGTTTTTTAATGATGTTATGCAATATTTTTAATAGCTTATTATGGTTTGGTTTATGATTATATTGATGGTTTAGACTTTGAACAAAGTATGAAGAGAATGGTTTGACTCGTCAATGTGATGGTAAATGGGTGGTAGACTGGTTGATGGTTCATTTGAATATAATGTTATCAGGCTTTTATTTGATTTAAGATTACTTTGTTAATACCGTTAGTTTGTTTTATGCATTGATTTCTTATACTCTATCTTTTAACTTGTTCATGAATCACATGTTATTGTTGTAATACAATATTTTTAATTACTTAAAATTGTTTGTGATTTTTAGATTATTTTGTGATTCTTTACGATCTTTATTATTTAAGCTGTTTTAAATAAAGTATGATACAACCAATACATATTGATACATATCGGCCGCATTGTTTCTGCACGGTACCCAATACAGCCTCTACTTCTGTACAAACAACATTGACTTAAACCCTCTAGATCCCATTAATTTTTTAGACAAGAAAGGTACAAAAGCTACGATATTGTTGGTTGCAGCATTAAAGCAAATATTTACCACTTAAGCTTGGCACTATGAACATAGACAATAGGATTTTATGATGGTCAAGTGATCCAAACTAGTTCCTCCTTTCTTATGAGACAGCTTCAAAGTTAAGCTTTTACGTATGCTCAATCACAAGACAAACAGACAACTGATTTACAAATTTAAGGGAACTTTTTAGTTTGAAAATACCGAATGATTAGTAAATGAGAATAAAAATGAAATATCGTGGGCTGGCAAGAAAAAATCCATAAATCATAAGCAAAAATGGACCCACATTCTTTCAACAACAACAATAACTAAGCCTTTTCCTACACTAGGTGTGGTAGGCTATAAAGATTCTTTTATGCCATAGTGCTCGATCTTGTGCCCCATATCAGTAGTTATCTGAAAAAAATATCAAGTTCATAGTTTTTTCCCACACTTTTGCGATCTTTTAATTTTTTAAAGTGTTCATTATCTAGTTTCTCAGATTTTCTTACCAGAGCTTCATTTGGTCATCTCTCTACATGTCTATCTCTCTACATGTCTGAACCATCTTAAACGTGCATCAATTCCTATCTTCTGTCAGTGTTAGCCAACTCTTTCTGAAATAATTCATTACATATATGGCCTTTCGGATCATTATCATTTCTGTTATAAGACTGCCTAACACGGAACAGCATACAACACTGATTGTCTGTTGCTTTATAATATTTGCCTTTAAACTTTAGTGGTATCTTCTTATCATAAAAAACATCATAGGTACCTCCCCATTTTTGCAGACCCATATTCTTTCATTAAAAACAAACTTAAAACACATTCCAAAAAAGTTACAAAATAATTACTTCAAAAATTAAGTATAAAGGAACAAACACACGTTTACACTTTTAGAACAAATATGAACTAAAAATTTCATATGGTTCATGAATTTTAGTCTTTTTATAACGTATATAAATACATATTATTATGTTATGAGAAAACCTCACAGAAGTATCTTGTGGTTTGACGAAAAACCATTTTGGTCCCTCTATTTCTTTTCCAATCAAACTGGTTCCTATGGTTTGCGCTCGCCATTATCGCTTTAGTCAAAATGAGCTAACATAGTCAACTTTTACCTACCAAGACTTCTACTGAACTAGGAAAGGGCAATGATGTGGCAAATAGATTGCTTATGTAGCAAATGTCTATTTATTATATATTTATTACTAAATAAATAAAATATGAATTTTACATTAAAGTTGCTTTGATAAATGATTAACTTATTTTAATTAGATTTAATTTAATATTCATTTAATATAATTAACCAAAATATATATGTTATTTAATAATTAGCAACTAAATTATATTAATCTGCTTTTCATTTAATATAGATCTATGCTAATATTAATCAAGTATTTTAATTTAATTATTTATATCAACTAATTTTTCAGTTTAATATTTACTTAATAGAATTGACTAAATATTTATTTATATGTAATATTTAATTCTTAATTGTGTTAATAAATAAGCATATTAAATGATTTTAATATAAAGTGCTTGATTTTTAGTCATTAATTTACATCAGTTAACTTCAAACTTAATATTTTACGTTTTATAATTAAATAACAAATTTGTGTTTAATAATGATTACTAAATAACATAAATTACCTAATTAATAAGGGTTGTTTACATGATAGTATGGTTCTTAGTAGACTTTTGATATGGGACTAAAGTTTTGAGTCAATCTACAGTATGCTTGATTGACCTTGGAGTTTAACAAACAACCAATTGTTTTTATTAGAGATATCACAACCATATCACTGACCTAATGGTGTGATCAATGCTCTAACTCCTAGGAGCTTACTGACTCAAGCTCTCCAATCTAGCTTGTTTGCTGACATGAATTTCTAAATAATGTTAACACAAATTAACACTTAACTAAAAAATTTATTTAGTTATAATTAGAACTTTTTGTTAATTGTAAAATAGTCCAATTTAATTTGATATTCATAATTAAAATAATTATTTGAAATATTAATAGGCATATTTTAGTTATTACTATTAAACAAAATATTAAATTAAAACAGCAATGTAATGTATCAAATATTTAACTAAAGTAATTAATTGTTAATTACTTACTGAGTTTTAATTTACATAAGTTAACATTTTAACTCAATAGTTTTTTATAATATTAATAAAATTAATTTGTTTATATTTATTAATTCTTAAACACAAGCCACAAAAACAAAGATGTAGGGAAATTCTGTCAGCCAAGTACCACTGATTGCAGATTGTTGGCATATTTGCACTAAAGTAATAACCCCATAAACCATTTGTACTAAAGTAATAACCACGTAAGCCACATGGACTGTTTTAATTGAAGAAAAACTATGGAAACCAAAGTAAATTTTCGTCAAACAATAGGGCACTTGTGTGAAGTTTCTCCTTGTGTCATGGTCTTACTTATGTGGTTCTCTTCTAAAAACCCTAAGACTTTAGCTTCATATTTCTAATGTGAGGTTTCAGAAATGTCATCATTGTAATCATGCCCCAAATGTTTTGCCAAAATACTCAAGTGATTATTAAAGAATTCCATGTGGCACAAAAACCAACGAGGCACAATGTAAAAGAAGTTTACTCACCCTTCAAAATATACATGAATTTGCATCAACCAAACACTTGGTCTCAAGCACTTACATAAGAACATACAACTGAGGGAGAGGAGGGCGGTGCAAATGGGTGCAAGAGAGAGAGAGAGAGGATCCCAAGTAGGAAAAGGCTATTTTACATTTTAACCAGATTCAGATGTTTGAAACTGTGAAAAGAAACATCACATGAGTGATATTAAGCACTAGATTATCAATCCAAGTCCAGCTTCAACAAAAGATTTACTTAAACTATGTTCCTAAAGGCAAAAGGGAATTCAAGCACAAGCACGGAGGCATTGTCAGCTCACCTTTGTAATTATTGGGGAGTGTCTACGTGATGGATGCACATAGGGCTGATTAATAGTTTCCAAGCTCTCAAGAGTTATTGACACCTTTTATACAAAAGAATGGACAAAGTAACCTTATAATAACTTATACCCCAACAAAAAGAAAATCATAAAGTAATAAATGACCGTAAGATTAATGACCTCGACACATCTCCTAGATCCTTGTTCATGGAAAAACGTCAGGGCACCACCAATCTGAAGGCATGATTCACCAGATCAGCATTGGCAAAATCCATAACCCAAAAACATGAAATAGGAAGCAAATAAACTATATTTACCACATCGCTGAAGTAATATGTTGAATCTGAGTTCTTTGGAGAAAATCGAAGCAAAATTTGATCCTCAATCTTGATATTGTATGACCTTCCTCGAACGAAACTCTCCACTGCAGAAAATGTGCTCCATGGATTAGCTAATCAATTTTCTATTATAAAAAAATAAGCCAACACAATACAGCATTCGCTGAAGATGAAGACAGTCGAAGAGATCTCAAAACAAGCTAATATGCTACATCTCATACTTTCAATATTTTCTCCCATCTCATCATTGCCAAAAGGTGAGTTCAGAGGTCGTTTCAGCTGATTTGGAGAAAGAACACTGGAAGGACAGGAACCGAGCTTCTTCTGCAACAATTTTTTTCCTGTTGAATTTCCAACAGGTGACAATAAATCTGCAATGAGGAAAAGTATTCCACATCAACACCCTGGATAGGTCTTTTCTATAGTGCCACACAGTTATTAAAGACACAGATAATAAAGACCTGACATTTACGAACAGCTGGTCAAGTCAATGATTGGATCACTTCTATATATAAACGTGCAGCATTCAACTGTCATAGAGATGCATGTCAGAGTAGGAGCCGCTTGTCTAAAAACAGAAAATTGGTAATAGGACACGGGAGCATCACTAGTCATCATAAAAATTCTTATATAGGTACAAGTATAAATACAATTTCGACTGCAGTTTCTGTGTTAACTAATGTATTTGACTAATGGTTATGACTCTAAAAACAAATTCAAGTTTAATCAACAAAGAACACCATGTCATTGATCATAATATAAACAAGTAAATGGCACAACAAGAATTATGAAATAATAAATTGTAGCATCCAACATAACATACACCAACCTCAGTTATGTCATGAACGTAACAGGATCCTAGATAAGCCACAGTTTTTTTCATACAATAACTGGAAAATTGTGAAACTAGAAAATTATCAAACTAATAAGACTTTTTCAGCAAAAACGCAACAAGACTTTAAAAGTTCTTAATAAAATAAAACGAAGATGAATTAATCCAGAACATACTTAAACATAAACTAACATAATATTTCCAGATTCAGTCACAATACTGCAACTATATCACAATTCACAACACTATCATGCTATTCTACACTTGTCATATCTTACATGTCATAATTTTGCACCTTTGTTATTGTTATATGAAGTTCAACCGTACATAGCCAGCTCCAAGTCATGGTAGCCGACAGCCAGTGTAAAACTTCATCACATCTATTTCCAAGGGATGCTATCTTTTCAACTATTGATGTATCAAATCCCATTAGAACTCGTAAGTTAAGCATATTCGGAAACAAATAGCACAAAAATGAGAAACCCCTTGATAAATCCTCAGGTCTCATGCTCAGCCAACTTCACCTGGTGAGGAAAAAGGCTTGCTTAAGTTAAGGTTAACATTGTGGTCATAAAATAATATGAACGCATACATCATGAATCTGATACAAACTTGCATTATTACATACATATAAGTACAAAAGGTACACCTTTAATGGTATTATACTGTGTCGCCATGCAGCCAAAACTTTAACTAGTTGGTATTCAATTGCCATGGTTGGTGCTTAAAGGGGCTGACTGAATTAATTGCTAGTATGCAAACATAATACCAGCTTACCCCCTTCCTAATAAGCACCTGTAGTTGCTAACCTTGCAATAAGGTAGAAGAACTATGTTTCAACTACCAAGACTCTAGCATAATTTACTATTTCCTGTGCTCAAGTTGGATGCATGGAGATTCTTACCATTCTCTTCATACACTGTTCGTGGAATTTCCACCACATCAAAACCTCACCAGATTGAACCTTATGGTTCACGAGGTATTATATCAAGTCTAATAATTTCATGGCCAAATCCGACAAACACACTTTATTTATCCCCTACATGTGCATGCTGCCATGCACATATATATATATATATATATATATACATGCATGCATGCATACATACATACATACATATGTGGGAGCGAGTAATGCACTATATATACACATACGTACATACATGTGTGTCCATGTGTGCATGTATATATAGGGGAAGAGACAGAGAGAACATGTCTATATGCATGTGCCATGCCCTTTGTTACCTATTAAATGCCTACTACTCCGCTAGCTTCATACAATTTATGATATTTCATACATGATTAACCACAAGAAGCAATAACTACTTACTCCCACTAGATTCATGCAAGACTTCTGTTGTAGATACTTGAGGAACCACCCTAGGTGAAGGAAAATTTGAACCTTCTCCTTGCTGATATCCTTTCCCTGAAGCCATTGCAAGTGACTGCAAAGATAAAGAACTGCTAAATGCGTCTAGATTTCCTTTTGACATGCTGAAAGATGCAACAGATGAAATCTCATCCCTTGCACTGTCACAGTCATCCTCAAGTCCATTGGGAACTTCATTAACTCTAGCCTGTTGAGAAAAACATAACCTTGTCAACAGGAAAAGAACAGTAAATTGCACTTTGAATAATCTAAGAATGTAAAACAAATGCACTTCCCAGGTTGTTTCTGAAAACCTAAAAATTACTCACCCACTCAGAGTCTTCGCTCTTCTCTTTCCACAGTACATCTATCCGAAGGACCGCATTTGCTAACCTATCTGCAGATTTTGCATAATAAGCAGAAACTTGGGATACAAACAAACACGATTATCAAATATAGAAACCAAAATTGCAACATTGGAAAAGGAACAACTTATTGAAAAAAAACATCGGAAAGGAACACACCCTGAGTAGGACATTCTTCTGTTGGGAAAGAGGTAGATTTTGGTAGGGCCCATAGATGTAATGGACTTCGTGATTCCTGCAAAAATGTTCATCAAGATGCATAATATTCATGCATTATATTTACACATCCAAAGAACAGAGGCCACGCATGAATAGTACTTCTATGTGATATCCTATAGGTATCCAAAAGTCATGAAATCCAAAATGCACAAAAGATTAACCATATATGCCTCATGATTAGAATATGCCAAAACATTGAAAACTAAAGTGGCACATACTTTTAAAATTTGTCAAGACTGTGTTAACTACTTAAAGTGAAAACAAAAATGGGAAAGCATAATCAGAAAGCAAGGATCTCGATAAAGGGAGGCAAAATAGTGAGAGAGAGAGAGAGAAAGAAAGAAAAAAAGTAGAGCCAAATGTTTATGCAAGCAATCAGAGAAAGATAAACGCATATTCACCATAAAGATGCATATTTTCACAATATAACTGGTGATTGTTTTTCCTGGACAAGAAATAGTAAAAATGCTATCATTTCTCCAAGTGGAAAAGAAAGGTTTATACTATACCAAATGAACTAAATCTTTCAACGTGTCTCCGTTAGGATGGTAATTGTCCAACACCAACCACCGACCCCTCAAAGTGCTTCTGATGTAGTAGAAGTAGCGAATGGCAGTTCCCTTGTATGACGGTGGAAGGACATTAGGAAGTTCAGCCCTTACAATATCTGCAAAGGACAAACTTCTAAAAGTTCTTAGAACATTTAAAATAGTGATTCTTACTCAAAACAAAGTAAATAAAGAAAATTTGAAACACAAGAACTCGCTGTATCTAGAAAAGCAAGCCAGATCCAAAGCCAACAATGTCAGAAAAGAACCCACAAAGACAGCTAGAAAGGCAAACAGAACATTCCCCAAAAGGAAAAAAGAAATTGCAAAAGACAGTTCTTCCTCCCTTCTTCCCCAACCTCCCACACCTCTCCCAACCCTCACCCCGACTCAACCTCCAAAAGTGAAAAGTAAAAAAAATGAATCATGAGGGATCATCATGAAGCCTCCAGCAAATAATGTTGGGTTTTTTCCCCTCTCACCAAAAAGAAAACTAGGGTGAGGTGATCGATGAATCCTGTTCAAAATCCCATTTGGTTAAGCACCCAAAAGCAAATGTCTTGACTATTCACATCAAATCTCTGAGGACCAATCTCCTGCAATTTTTCATGAGGACTCATTTCAAGGTCTGTGCTCATGACTTAATCTTACTTTCTGCTTTGAATGTGTTTCTTTTTATCTTCTCAGGAAGTAATTATGTTAAAAAAATTGGCTTTCAATCTTCCTTTTGTACTTTGTGGCAGTTCATTGCTAATTTTTTTAATAAGAGAAAGGTCATGTTAGGTTTACATCTACAACAAGCCATGAGACAACAGACCAACTATACCCACCAAAATTTTGCCTCAGCAATATCATGGAAACAGACTTTGCAGGAATAACTTTAAAGCAAGTGGTTTTATTGAATTATTGAGTTTTCAATGAACAATATTAGACATTGCAAACTTAAAAGCCAAAAATACATTTCTTGAGATTTTGTGATATTGCAACTTATTCCCAAAATATCATGATAACATCCAAGATATTGAATGGTTTGGTGACCAAGTGTCAAAAAACAAGCACAGTTCCCTGTCTTGCTTTGGTCCTTCATTTGATTTCCCTAATTTTTTTTATTTCTCTTAGAAGAATATGTGGCCCTCCAAGAGTGTGTCTAACTGCAACAAAAAGTCTAGATGAATCCCACAAGAACAGTAAATATTATAGGCATTCAAGATGAATCACTGTTTGATATGTTACTTTTTAAATATTACAAGGTTTGGTTACCTAGTGATGTGCATATGTTCTTGGTCCTTGCTTTTCTCAATTCCTCAATGACCTGTAACCAAGCTAGCCAAAATAACTCTAAATCATTTTCAATTAAAATTTTAAAATGAACAGTTCTAGGTTTGGCTGCAAAGTCATCGATTAGAATTGGTAACAAGACCATTAATCCAAAAAAGGACATATTGCAATGATTCGTGCTTTGGTGGGTCGGCTGAGAAGCCAAATGGTATCAACTATATAACTTAACGAGAACATTGATTAAATGAAGGAAAGAACTCTGGTGACTGTTTGAATACAATGGGATTAATTTATATTTGTTATAAACAACTAAACGAGGACCCTTTCAAGCAACTATTAGAGACCACTTCAAACTAAACAAGGACCAAGATCATCACTTGGTTTTAAGAACTTCAAGAAGCTACATACATACACTCATTGACATATATATATATAACAAGAGGTGGTATTATAAGAAAAGCATTAACCTATTTTAGCTATTTTCATTTTTTGAACTCATAAAATTAAAAGAGTCCTTGTTCATCACTAAAATGGAAAAGGAAAAGCTCTTTACTACATCCCAATGACATGAAAACAACAGTGGATCTGAGCTACATAGTGTTCCTTATTCGATATGGCCCAGGTTTCATATCTCTTTCTAATTTATGATTTGGATAAATAGCCTTTCTAGGAATCAAAGTCAATGTTATGTGTATCGGTCTATATCATTCGATATGGATCTACATTATCATATCAAAAGGAATTTTGAAATCAAACACGGCTCATAGCGGGTCAAGCCAGTGTATCAGGTCTTGCCATGTGCAGTTGCTACCGACAAAAACATACAAATGATGATGCCTTGCACATCAGGATAACGTCTAAGCACTACAAAGTCGTAATCCAAAAGAGAAGGCATGAGAAGCATTTACATGTTTTTGTGCCACCAGAAGAAATAATAACTTTTGAGACAATTGATGCACTGGTGGAGTCCAAGAAAACCCGTTCACCTGCCCATAATGCACACAAGCATTTCAAATAAAAGCATCACACTTAGTATTCTCATTAGAACAAGTAGAACACCTACAATAGATGTGAACCTCCCGTAAGAAGATATTGTCTTGATACAAGGCAAAAGAGTCCTTTTCCAGAGATTTTAGAACAAACTGGCTATGAAGCAGCTATATCAAAAGACAACTAGAAATTTTATCAAAGAGAAAGTGATCTACCCAAATTTTCCATAATATGATTATTCAAGTTGGAAATCTACTGAATCAAGTTTTATGCCAGACGTATTGTCTACCAATTTGCTTAAAAGTAGCTCTATACTTAAGATTTTAAATGAGAAATTATGACTGAAAACTGTAGAAAAAATCAACAAGGAGAAAAGAGTAACAACTAAAGCAACTTATGAAGCACCAAGCTAACTTGGTCAACGATAATATGTGCAGTATTATTAGGAAGTCACTGGCCCATGGGACCGCTTAAGAAAACAAAGGGTGAAAATATGAGGTTGACTAACCTGTCACAAATTAACAAGATTTGATGATAAGCTTCATTAGCAAATACACAAGCATTATTTATCCAGGGGAGTGAACCCCCAAACACTAGAGATATTGAAAGTAGCCTCTTTCTCTCTCCCTTAGGGAAACAACTCGTAGAATATAATAGATTTAGCTTATAAATTTAACACAATATTTGATGATAAACTACATCAAACAGATAAACAAATCTTTCCATAAACTTGATGTACCAAAAGTAATATCCCTCCCTTCTTCATTCTCTCATTCATGTGTATGTGTTCAGATGTATTTATGTAGCCTATGAGCAAGTTTACACAAACACACAAATGAGCAAATGCTGCACAAGTGTGTGTATGCGTGCAGGCATTTATGTAGTCCATGAGAAATTTTATCCATAAAAGGAACGCAGTCTCAGTTTCCAATGCAACCAATAGGCAACAATATGAGATGATTTGGGAATCATCTAACCTACGGTATCTTTTGTAATTCTACATACAAATCAAGGAACATACCTCTCCTCTGCTTTGGGGCAGGCAATGGTTTCTGCGTAATAAACCACTGTGTGTCCAACTTCTCAATTCCTTTTATCTCGATTGTGAGGTTCTCAATCAAGAAAGGACAAGGACTAACTGTAAGTTGCTCTGCGGCGCAACTGTCATGTGCAGAATTTCTACTTTGAATTTCAATAGTTGCATTGACTAAATCTCCTGGCCTATAGATTTCTTTATCTGTCATCAATGTCAAGGAAGGAGCAGTCTGATGCATTTTGTTTCCAAGAAGGTGATCACTCTGCTTTTCATGATAGGAAGAAACCCCACTTCCAGAAAGAACCGACCTCCGAAGACTTTTGGATAGCATTTTCTCAACATAAAGCTTCTGGGAACTCAAACAGGGGCTGCTTGAAGTATTCCATTCTTACTAAGGGCAACATGTATCAACGAACCTGTTCAACATGGATTTGCAATTAAAATTAGTACACCAACTCCATGATAAAAAGCAATCACTTAAAAATCATATGGTACTGTAAGATAAGATACAGATTTATTGAGTATTGGTCAGGTAGGATGATCTATCACACCATATCGTAGCATTCAGTGCCATAGGGTGTTGTATCTTATGATATGGCCCGTATTATATTAGGACATTTTCTTGGGAAAAGTGAAGTAGCTGAAAATCGATGACATGGAGGTTAACCCCCCACCCCTCTTCTCCTATACCTATTTATCTCCAGAGATCACAAAATGTGTGCTTGCAATAAAAGCTAATAAGCAACCATACAAGGAAGATTAATAGAAAGAAGAAAGCAAGAAAAAGAAAACTCTACAAACGAACGGAGAAGAGAAACAAAAAACAACATAAGGAAATTGATGAAGCAGATGAAAATGAGAGGGAGAGAAAACCACCAAAAGATTTGAATAGAGGAGAGGCTATTCACAGAAGGGAGGGCTCCAACAATGAGGATATCTCTGACAATGGGTGCTTTTAGAGAGATATAGTAAAGAACATGAGTAGGGTCATAAATAGAGGTTCACTTGGAGCAGTCATCCTAAGACGTGAATGGCTCCAGCAACTCCATTGAGAGAGAGAGAGTGAGAGAGAGCAGATTAGAGCTAAAAGCCTAAAAGAGCTCATTATACCCGATAGATCTCAACCAACCCATGATATCTAATCTCACTTTAATCAAATAGCCAACTAGCGCTGCTAGCGCTGGATAATCTCATATATATATATATATATATATATATATATATATATATATATATATATATGTGTGTGTGTAGGTAAGTGTATGTATGTATGTATGTATATACATACATATACATAAGGAATAGATCCAATAAGCAAACTGGATTTGCACAGACCCCTATAACATACAATCAGCAATCAAAATCAAGACCTATTTTCTCAATGCCTTATCATTTTGAGTGGCTAGAGCGACGACTGCATGAGATAGGTCATATATGCTTCCAAGCCATTGGAACTGACAAGTCAGATTGCAGATCTCACTATCAATGGAGGTACGAGCTAGGATCTAGAGCTAGCTGGTACCAGTTACTCTCTCTACACACACACACAGACACACACACACATATATATATATACATATATATATATATATATTAAAAGCGTATCTGACAATTTACAGGTTATGTCAAATGCTAGGCATTAAAACAAATGTAAATATTTCAAATATACCTTAAAGTGAAGTTTCTTTTAGAAATTCATGATTACTTTTTAAGCATGACTTACAGCTTTTCCCATGAAGACAAACTTAAATTACACAGTACATATTTGACAAGCCAGCTAACATGCTTGCAACTTGCAAGCTCACAAGCTAATTAAACGTGTTCACTTTAATGAGATACAAAATTAAACCATAGGTGACAACGGGAGTTTATCTAGCAACTCATCTTGCTTCTTTTTTTTCCTTAGGAGAGTCGAACTGCAAGATAAACTTGTGGATAAGCAAGATGATCTAAGATCAGTCTGAGCATGCTCATCTTACAGCAACATGAATTCAGCCAATTTTTCTCTTCCAAATACAACAACAACAACAACTAAGCCTTTTCCCATACTAGATGTAATCGTCTACATGCATTCTTTGTTTTCACAGAGTCCTATCATGTGCTATGCTAGCAATTAACTCAATATAAACTAGATCATTCTTTATTATTTTTTTTCAACACTTTTGTGGTTGTCCTCTTTCTCTTTTAACATTTTCACAATCTAGTTTTTAATATCTTCTTATGAGAGTGTCCTTTAATTGTCTTTCTACATATCCACTTTTTCTCTTCCAAGTACACAGGGAAATTTGCACCTCAACGCACGGTTACAAAGAAAAAGAAAAAAGTAAAGAATGCAAATAATAATGTCATGTTAGTCTTATGCATTAGCTTGAGCAGTCTTGGCCGGAAATAATGTTTGTAATTGGATATTTTTAAATAATGAAAAATTGAATGCCTTTTAACTGGAAATAACACTACATATTGAACAATTCCATGCTATTTTATGTTGCCAAAAAACTTGCAAGAAATAACATTGAACAAAATATGAAGCAAAAGGAGTTCTAACAAGGAAATAGGCCACACATTGGATCTTTTCCTATAGTATGTATGTGCGTTATATGTATATATATATATATATATATATATATATATATATATATATATATATATATATATATATATGTATATATATATGTATATGTATATATATATGTATATGTATATGTATATGTATATATATATGTATATGTATATATATATATATATGTATGTATAATATGTGTGTATATATATGTATGTATGTATATGTGTGTAGGGTTATCTCCACTAACAAGCTTCTTTGCATTCATCAATCATTGCCGATGCTAAATAAAATTTGTAAAAAAGTTATTCATACAAGATGCAAATTATATAGTTAGAGAAAGGCCACCTATGCTTTTTCAGGTATTAGATGGAACCAGCCAAAAGGTGCTTCACTTCGTTCAGGCCAAAAAATACAATATTGTGTTGTATAGTGCGATATGTTAAGATAACGGACTCGGGTCCCATTTATGGACTCGTGCATACCGAGATGTACTTTGTGTTAATCCTGCATTAAACATTACTTAATGTGGGTATTTTAGTTATTTGAGTTAAATTAGTATATATGTAGTCATTAGGACATTTCATGGTAATGTAGGACTACAACCACCCAAGAAAGGGGTGTAGATCTCGATAAGAAAGGGAGCATACCTCTAAAATATGTTATTCTCTATAAGTTTCTTCTTTCTTAATGCAATAAATTCTTGCATTTTATCATGGTATCAGAGCTTTGACAACAATATAAGTGTTATCCGTAGGCAACGTATCGTACAATACGGTGCGATACATATGATAAAGGTTATCGTGTCGTATTGTATGATACTATAATCGTACGATACGACAAAAAGAAATTTTCAAAAAAAAAATCTTTTTTTTCTTTTTTTTTGTGGGCTTCTGACCTTTATTCGCCTCTCTTCACTCCTCTCTAAGGTATCCTACGGTATGCTCGTTTGGGATTGCAAGTTGCATGCGTGTAACATGTAAATTCGGGTTAGTTTATAAGAATTTTATTGAATAAGAATAATTTATGAACAAATAACAATTGTGACAAAATCATTTCCCTTTCTATTGCCAACTTTGAGGTATATTTTTGCTACTAGTTTCTAATTTCATAAAATCGCAAACAATGGAGAACAATTTGATTGCCTCGGTTCATTGAGTGGGCATTTCACAACTTCACTATTTAGGGTTTGTAAACACCCTAAAATAAAATCATTTCATAAAACCAATACCTCGTTTTGAAAGCCCATTTCAAAAACCTATAGTGAGTTTTCGAAAACGCAGGAGCTTCCAAAAGCTTGTAAATTCTGTTTTGAAACCCCGTATCAAATGTGGATTTCTTAAACTCGGGTCAAGTCTCATTTTTGCCAAAAAGCCAAAGACGAACAGGTGAAGCGTGGAAGACAACGCCTGATCAAGAAGCACCCCAGAAAGCAGTTCAAAAGGACCAAATCGAAAGCAGCCTCAGAAGCAAATTTCAAAGCCCGAAGGAAGCACCCTGGCTTGATAAAAGCCAAGGTCAAAAGGCAAAAGGAATGCCCAAGCCCGATACAGAATGCAAGCCCAGAGCACCTAAAAGCCAAATCAAGCATCCTCATCCAAGCAACAGAAATATGAACCCGAAAAGACGAAAATAAAGAGAAACGAAGTCCATAAAGGCGAGAAGGAGTCCGTACGACAAAACTGGGGAAAACCCAACATAAGACGGAGCGCTGATGAAGCCAGGGCCCGCACAAACCGTCCATCTCGAAACGCCAAGAAGGCCTGTTCAGAGAAAATTTGGATTGGATCTAGACCATAAATATCCAGATCCATATCCAAATAATAGTGTTTGGATTTGGATCGATCCAAATAGTGTTTGGATTTGGATTGGATCCAAATAGTGTTTGGATTGGATCGGATCTGCACCAAAATATCCAAATCCATATCTATATAAATGTTTGGATTTGGGTCGAATATGGATCCAAATATCCGAGATCTGAGATCCAAACCCAAATAGTGTTTGGATTGGATCTGGATTCCAATACCCAAATCCAAAACTCATATCCAAGACCCACCTCATTTGCCTATAAATAGGAGTGAGGGGGTCCCCAAAAGTTCACGTGAAATTGCTTGGAGGAGAGAGAGTGATAGAGAGGCTAAGCCATGTTGGCTCAAGGGTGAGTGTGGGTCAAGCCTTGTTGGCTAACTGGGCTGCAACAAGGTGAGCTGCAACCGAGGGGAAGGCTGCAACCGTGCATGAAAGTGAGCTCAACCAAGAAGGACCGGCTCCAAGAGGTAGGTCGTCTAGTCTAATCCCCCCCAAATCTTAGCCTAAACCAAGCCTAATCCACCTAACCCACTCTACTAAACCTCACCCTAAATGAACTAAACCAAACCTAACCGACTCAACTAAAAAGCCTAAACCCAATCCCTAGCACACCCCCGGCCTAGCCATGTGCCCCGGCGCCTTGCTTGGGCGTCCCACTCCTGCCGCGCGCCCTGCGCACCACCCGCGCCCCCAGCGCGCCCTTGCGGCACCCCTTAGCGCCAGACGCCCTGCTACGACACCCCTTAGCACCAGCGCGCCCTTGCGACGCCCCTTAGCGCCAGGCGCCCTACCCTGTCGCACCAGTCACCCGACGCCGAGTTGCTGCCCCTTTTCACACCCGACGCCTAGCGCCTTGTTGTGTCCTAGGACTTGCCTTGCTGCCACCCCAACCAACCCATCCTAGGGTCAGCCTCCGCTTAGGACCGTTACCCCTTAGGCCGTGACCTTCCACTTAGAACCCTACCCTTTTTGGCCGGATCCAAGCTCCCAACCTACGAGCCTACCCAAGCCCACACGCCTCTTCAAAAGCCACCTCTCTCTCAAACCCACCTAGGGAGACCCCACTTGGCTGCCTAAGGTGGATACAAGCCCGACCGTGAGCAAGGAGAAGAAAGCCTGAATCACTTGTAAGTGTTTAAAATTCGGTATTTACATTACTCCTTCCTTACTTAATTCAATTCGGATAGGGGTTGTATTAATGGAGCGTTGTCTCCCTCCGGGATGTAATATTGGTGTTTGACACACGAGACACATACGTACACTTAAGCCTTAGCTCTTATCTCGTACAAAAAAACACACACGTGCACTTGGGCCTTTGCTCTTATCTCGTACACCAAGCACCCACGTACACAATTGAGCCTTCGCTCTTACTCCAAAGACTCTAGTAAGAGTTGTGTGAGTTGTCTTTCAATTTACACACAACACCCACGCGTGCATTGAGCTTCAGCTTTTATCATTTAAGATTCTACACTCGCACCCAAAGACACCCGAGCTCTTGCTCAAACACATTCACGCACATTTTGGCCTCGGCAGCCACTAAGATATAGTCCTATCTATATACTTTCAGCTGCGTGAGTTTTCCCGGTTCAGCTGTGTATGTCTTTACATTCCGGGTTGTTAAATTTCAATCGTGTGAATTTTCTTTACATTTATACACAACACACACGCACACATTGAGCCTTTCCACTCTTATATCTATATTTCCCCGTTCAGCAAGTTAAATTTCAGTCATGTGTGAGTTGTCTTTCAATTTATACACAACACACACGAACACGTTGATGCTCATATATATATATATATATATATATATATATATATATATATATATATATATATATATATATATATATATATATATATATGTGTGTGTGTGTGTGTGTATTTCCCCTTCCGCAATTTACATCCAAGTCGTGTGAGTTGCATTCAATTTGGGTATTTCCCTTCAACTATGTCTTTCAATTTCGGGTTTTACATTCAAGTTGTGTGAGTTGCATAGCATATCCGCCAAACTCGAGATATTGCGCATACTTGCATTCAAAGAAGCCCTGAATACCCCGTGCAAACACGCCAATCGTAGGCCACTTGATGCACACACATCCCGCCTAAGTAGATAAAACTTAAAGACTTAGATACGTGCAACCCCACGTAAATAAAATCTGCAAAGAGGCATACAAATCAATCAAATACTTTCATATTCTTTTCAAAAGTCCATGCTTCTTCAAAATCGATATTTTCTAAGTGTTTAAACCAACCCTTGAGCACCAGTTCAAGAAGGTTTACAACGAAAAGATCACACTTGTCCATAGTCACCCCATAAGTCAGGTATTTCAAAAATACTTCGCTAGTTTGAGTAAGCTAGCTGGCACGCCCTAAAGCGACGTAGATATGAAAAGGTTCACTTCAGACCTAAGAACCCAGAGTGAAAATTTTCGCGTGTCTACAGGGTACACCTTACATGACTTCCATTGAGTCGAACATGACCAGCATGTGTGAGGCTTAGCTCAGCCTGTCAAGTGAGATCAGAAGTAATCAGATGACCTGATTTTCACACACAACATCCATTTATCATCTTTCTGTTTCAAACCACTTTAAGTATTAGTTAAAAAACTAGTCTCCAGTAAGAGTAAAAGAGGATATCATCAAGTAACAATATCACATCACTGAGGTGGCATAGACTCAATAATCAAATAAATGGAGCTCATCGTTTTGCTCACATATGAAAATGAGCAAATGTGCCAACTACATGTACAAAGAAAACAGTTTGTTAATTTTGATATATTAGAGGAGTGAATTATATAAGATAAAGAAGAAAATGCACTCCTAACCGAAGAAGGCATTGCATGGATTAATTTGAAATGAGAGCAACAACATCATCAAGGAGATGAAGATTTTGATTTTGAAGTAAAAGGTGGTGAGAATCTTCAGCAAGTAGAAGATTAGATTATTTAGTTGATGATCGTGATTAAAATATGTAAATGTAAATGTATTTCATTTTTTGCTTCAAAATATGTAATTTTTTTAATTATTCAATTGTGAATGACCAATATGTACTAAACTTTGCATTATATGAATTCTTTGTAATTATCATATTTTTTTTAATTTTCTCTGACTTTTTGGATTTTTTCTAATTTTTTCTGATTTTTTTATATTTTTACTAATTTTTTAATATTAAAGTCTGATATGCTAGTATCGTGGACCAATACGATACACATCGAACAACACTGAACAATAGGGTTATCCACCATCTTGTGTCCTCATTGGGTAGACAAAAGTTTGTTATCTTACAGCCAGAACTGTTTCCTCTCTCGTGTTTATCTACGATCAGTGCATGTGATTAACAAAGTCTGACCCGTGGAAAGGTAAGCCTCTTCTACTATGGCTTAAAAAGGGAAATCACCAAAATTTTCCCTTCTTCCATCAAATCTCAGTGTTAGTGACAAAATTGATGTGTTTAAAATCACAAACATAAAATTAGATGGCCGAAATTTTTTAGAATGGTCTCGTTATGTGAAATTGGCAATCTAGCAAGGGAGAGATTGTCGTATCTTACAGGACAGCACCCTTGCCCTCCTTCTCACGATTTGTCCTATCCTAAGTACAGGAAAAAAGACACTTGTCTCATCGTGATTGTTACACTCGATGACACCAACCATAAATTGTTCATTTATGTATCTAGATTCATCCTTCGATATATGGAAAACAGTAAGTGAGACATACTTTAGACACAAAAATGTGGTAAAAGAATATGAACTTCTCGAGAAAATCAGGATAAGGTTCACGACCTATAAGTGATTATTATGAAGAACTAAGAGGCTTGTGAGATGAACTATAGTTTTATACGTTGATTAAATGCTCCTCCTGTTCACATGAAAGAAATGCAGAATCTGAAAAAAAAAAAAAGTATTTGATCTACTTTGGGGCATCAATAGTGAATATGAAGCAGTCAAAGTTAATGTTCTTGGACGAGAGGAAGTTCCTTCCCTTTGAATTATTTGTTCACTACTACTTCGCGAGGAAGATCGACGAAATCTAGAAAAAGAAACCATTCTTTTCTTGGAGAAGAATGCACTATTTAGTAAAGCAGATGTTTAGCCATCTCGTGGGAGAGGTGGAACTCAAGGAAGAGGCCGTGGCAGAGCTCCAGAAGACAGAGACAAGTTAAAGTGTACACACTGTGGTAAATCACGCCACTAAAGAATTCTACTTGGACCTTATAGGCCGACCACATTATTGCAAAGTTCATGACAACTATGCAAAGTGCAAACACTTCATACTATCACGTGACCAGTTCAAATTCTCTTCAGGTCCTGATTAAGAGAGTTAAAGGCCTTAAAACTCGACTAGATGACACCTATCCCTCCGCATCTCAACCAACCATGGCAAATCACCCCTCCTCTAACTTGGGTAAAACTTCTCCTCCAGTTTGGATTATATATTCAAGAGCTACAGATCATACGGTAGGAGATCGATCTTATTTTTTAGAGTATCAATCCTTACAAAAACAGGACATCGATAAGACTTGTTAATGGATCTCACACATGTACAGTTGGTAAAGGCAGTGTGAAGACCTTATTAGCCACCTTGACTTTTGTTCGACATGTTTCCAGTTTTCATATTAATCTCCTTCCAGTTAGCTCCCTCACTACCTCCTTAAATTGTTCTATTACATTTTCTCTTTGTGGTTATATGTTTGAGGATCTGAAGAGGGCAAGGTCTTTGGTCGTGATAGCTTGCGTGCAGGCCTCTAATAATTTTTTCACAGACAGATCCTCTATCTATTATTTAGTAGAACCATCATGTGAAACAAATGTCAAGTTGTGGCATGCTCGTCTTAGACATCTACCTCCCTCCAAAATTGGTTATGTTATACCCAACTTAGCTCTTAGTCCTCTAATGTGATCATTGTGGCATGCTCCGTCTTGGACATATACTTGCCTCCAAAATTGGTTATGCTATACCCAACTTAGCTCTAGAGTCCTCTAATGTTATCCTTAAATGTGATGTTTGCCAATTAGCCAAACATCAAAGAGTATTGTATCCTCTTATTGAGTCTAGAAGGATGAAACCATTTGAATTGGTTCATTCTGATGTTTGGAGTCCCAGTCTTATCTCTTCTTTTTTAGGTCATAAGTACTTTGTTTCTTTTATTGATGTCTGTACGCGTTTATCCATTGTCTACTTAATAAAATCAAAAGCTAAAGTTTGAATTATTTTCCCTATTGTCCATAAACTTATCAGTACTCAGTTTAATTCTTCGTTTTGATAATGGAGGAGAATTTATGAGTTGACAACTCAAAAAATACCTTAGTATTCAGGGTATTGTTCATCAAACCACATGCCCCAACACACCCCAATAAAATGGGATAGTTGAAGGGAAGAACATACACATTCTTGAAGTGGCTCGAGCTCTTATTATAGGCAGCAATATTCCAAAATCTTCTTTGAGAAATGCAGTTCTAACTACAGTTTATTTGATAAATCGAATGCCTAGCACCGTTCTAAATAGTGCTAGTCCCATGAAAATCCTATCTCCAAAATAAAAAACATTTCATGTACTTCCTAAAGTTTTTGGATGCACCTGTTATGTCCATATTCATAGTCCAGCACGAGATAAACTTGACCCTAGGGCAATTAGGTGTAAGTGAAAACAAATAAGTGAAAACAAATAAACAAGTTGTACTTCATCAATGCCCTATGGAAGAAGAGAGGAATAACAATCAAGAAAAGGTGATAACGGCACCAAAGGAAACTCGTGTTTGCAAGAGAGGACCACGAAAAATGTTGGTACTAACAGATCAATCGTCAGCTACCGAGACTAAAGTACCTTTTCCAAATTCATATCCATAGCCTCCATCTCCAAATTTACATCCACAACTCTCTACCGATTTGGAAGAGCCCATTGCAATTCGAAAAGGTAAAAGATATTGTGCTCAATATCCATCATATTTCTAACTACGTTTCCTATGAGTATACATCTGAAAATTATCAGAAGTTTGTCATGAACGCGGAGAAGTATACAATTCCTACAAGCTTTGAAGAATTACATAAAAGCACATAGTGGAAAACTGCCATGGAAGATGAATTTAATGCTCTCACCAGAAATAATATGTGGTTCATTACAGAGTTGCCTCCTAACAAAAAATCAGTTGACTGCAAATGGGTATACACGATTAAATAAAAAGTAGATGGGACACTTCATAAAGCAAGGTTAGTTGTTAAAGGGTACAACCAATAATTTGGTATAGATTATAATGAAACTTTTGCTCAAATTAACAAGCTAACCTCTATTCATGTCATTTTAAGTCTTGTCACAATGAAACATTGGGATTTATAGCAGCTAGATGTTAAGAATGCATTCTTAAAGAGAGATCTAAATGAGGAAATCTATATGGATCTGCCTCCTGGGTTGAATGTTAATTCATACTCCAAGGATGTATGCAAGCTAAACAAGGACATTTATGGTCTCAATGTTTCTCCAAGAACTTGGTTTGAAAAATTTAGCAAAGGTGTATGCAATTTGGGATATAAGTCTTAATGGTTGTACCCTTTTTTATCCCTTTTGATAGTATATGTTAATGATATTATTGTAACAGGGGATGACACAGAAGAAATATCAAGATTGAAAGAGTGTTTGCATCGGCTATTTGATTTAAAAAACCTAGGCAGACTTCACTATTTTTGGAGATTAAAGTATTACACTCTATGAAAGTTATATTTCTAACTCAAAGGAAATATATAATGGATATACTAAAAGAGACTATTGATTGCAAGAAATATGACACTCTTATAGAAGTGAATCACAAATTACATCCTGGAGACAACATTGCTTTTAGAGATGTGACAAAATACCAAAAACTGGTTGAAAAACTCATCTACTTAACAATCACACAGCCAGATATCTCTTATGTGGTTGGAGTGGTGAGTATGTTTATGCATTCTCCCACTAAAAATCATTTAGATGTTGTCTATTGAATATTAAGATATCTAAAGTCGACACTTGGAGCATGCCTTTTATATTCCAGATCAGCTAAACTAAAACTTGAAATGTATTCTGATGCAGATTGGGCAAGTTTTATAAATGATCGTAGATCCACTACGGGATATCTAATCTTGCTTGGTGGTAATTTGATTTCTTGAAAAAGTAAAAAACAATTATAAGCCATGAATGAGGGTAAATGGCTATCATCTTTAATATTGAGATTGATTGTTATTTTATAAGAGAGAAGATTCTTTAGGGTGATATTATCACAACCTTTGTCAACTCAAATGATCACCTGCACCTCTCACAAAATCTCTTAAGAGGACCCCGAATTAGTTATATATGGTAACAAGCTTGGATCATATGATATATATGCTCCAACTTGAGGGAGAGTGTTAAAATCAGTCATTTTTTGTATGTTTCTTTTTCTTAATACAATAAATCCCTGCATTTTATCACGATAAAATATCTTTATCGCACAATACAGCCCATATTGCCCGTATCGTAAGATATGGGCGATACGCTGAGGGAACTTTTATAAAGGTCTCTGGCCGAACAGAAACCCATGTTTCTATGGGTTTCTACCGGCTTTCATTTTAGATCTTCAAGCTCCTCCAAGGTGACTTCCAGCTAGGGTGAGGCATCTTCAATGGTTTTAAAGGGTCTCCAATGCCACCATTACTTCGTTAGTGGCAACACCAATATTTCGGTGGTTGTGGTATAGTTTTTTTTAATTTTTCTCTTTGTATTTAGTGTTTTCTTATGTTATTTGCTTTTTTGCTTTTTTGGATGATAATATATGAACTTATGAAGTGTTGTGAATAACTTTTTGTTGATGATCTTGAACGAGGAAGAGAAGATGAAGATTATTTAGTTGATCCTGATTACAATATGTAAATGTAATTCTTTTTTTCAATTATGAAAGTTGTAATTTTGCTAACGATGTACTTCTTAAATGTTTTATAAATTGAAATTTGAACGGTGATTGATGAATATGTACTAAACTTATGCACTATATGAATTGTTTTCAATTATCATAATTTTTTCTTAATTTTTGTGATTTTTTTAATTTTTCAATTTGTTAGTATTAAAAAACAATATGGGGCGATACAATAACCTACGTTATGTACCGTGAACCAAAACGATACATGACAGATATGTGTCGAACAACACTGGTGGAACTGCTGATCTTTTCAAACAATATGTCAATGAACACTAGCTTGGAGTTAGGGATTGGGACGTGGGGAATCGGTACCCGTATGCACCCACCCTAACCCACCTCACATTGTAAAATAAATATTTTAGAACCCATTCTGACAGGGTAGAACCCACCTTACCCTGCCCAGATCCGCGCATACCTGAGCAATGAATCAGAGCTCAAAAAAACAATCAGGAAAAACAAATCTTGTGAAAAGAACAGTGAAAAAGATTAAGTGAGGGCTTGACAATACCATGAAAACTTTCATATTTCACGAAAGCATCTTCATCACTTGATGCTTACCGATCAAAAAGGCAACACTGAATTAGCTGACCCATACAAAGAAGCAACGTTTAATGAAAGGAGGGAAAATGAAAAATCCCAAATTAATGTTCAGTAAGGAAATAAAACGTATAAGAAGCCTATGAGTGTTCGGCTATGTTTTGTGGTCCAATTAATATAGGAGAAAATCCACATAAGAACTACGCAATGTTTACCAAAAAGAGGGAAAAGGAAAAATCCCCAATTAGCTGTCATTTACAGAAAAAAAACATATAAGAAGCAATCCATGTAGGAAGGCTGTGGGAGTTTTTGGTTGTGTCATGTGAGTTCAATCCATATAAGACCACAATCAGTACGCATTCAATCTCACAATGGAAATTGGAAACGAGAGCTGATAATCACAAAAGAAGATTGCAAAATCGGGTTAGTGATTCAATCCCAAGTGTGCCCACAAGGTGTGGTAGTCGGCTCGAAGCAAATCTAGAAGCAAACTTTCACAATTGGCTAAACACATTCAAAATCAAAATTTCTGAAAACCCATAAAGAAATCTCGTGGGTTAAATGAAGAAAGAAATGACATCCAATGGCATATCTCGCACGGCGCAAAGGAGCTTTTCTCTTAGCGGATGCAAAACGAGATCAAAAGCATAGCGTATATGAGAGAGAGAGAGAGGAAGAAGAAGGAGAACAACATGTGGACCTCTGGTTGAAGGTAACACGTCAATAGGGAAACAGCGTTGCTGGCCAGACTCTATGCTGAGGAAAACGTCGAGTTGGGATGGCCATCCCTACGCCGGACGTTGGTCTGATCATATGTAGTGTGAGAGAAAGAGAGAGAACTTTCGGTAGTTGTATAATAATTTGCAAGCAAAAATTCTAATGCATGGTGCTAAATTTTGTAATTGTAAAAGACGGCCTATGTTTATGTTAGATGAACTGCTCATCTTTTCATGAAACAATTGCTTAGAGTGAATGCGTAGTCCTGAAAATAATACTTTTGCCATGAAATTACTAAAGAAAGAGTTTATTCAAAGAACTATTTTCAATGGAAATTCTTTGCAAAAGAGTTGACCCAAAGGCCAATTGCGGTGGAACTTCTATGCAAAAGGTTCGGTCCATACTAGGGATGGTAAATCGACAATCTCCTTGGTCCGGTCACTTCGAATTGTTGCAGAAATAGGAGGTATTATTACGTGCACACTCATTTTACTATCCACGCATCTTATATTTTAAAATACCTAAAATACTTCTACAGTTATTTCTCTCTCCTCTCCGCCTTGGATTATTTTGATTTCTCTTTTTACTTTAGTAATGAGCATTTCACCCGCTAAAAACTACTGGTATCTTATTCGCAAACAATGAGTACCTATTATTTTCTTACAAACTTCACTTAAAATAAACAAAACATAAAAGAAGAAAAGAAAGAAAGAAAAGAAAGAAACAATATATCCAACCAATTTTTTGGTTTTTTCTTGGTTTTGAAAGGTTAGCCGTTAAAAATATCTTTGTAATCTTATAGATTTGTCTTTTTTGAGTTTTTTCATTTTTAAAGATATTTCGTGGTTTAGGAGAGAACGATTCACTTACCAAAATTTTGCTTCAAAATGAAACTCAAGTGCATCTTTTCATAAAGAAAGGTGTGTGTCTCTCCTTATGGGAGAGACGTGGCGTAGATATGTCTCTCCTTAAGAGAGGATACCCCAGTTTTGTGTCCTCCTTAATCAAATAAAAGTTATTTGTTATACTTCAAATCTTATATCCATGTATATATTGTAAAATAACAAACAACTCGAACAAAAGTACTTATGATTGAATCGATTAAGAGAAAGTGATGACCGATCAAAATATATATTATATAATGACTAAGTAGAGTGAAAGTTATTATAATATACGAGATGATGTATTCGTTAACTGATTGACCGATAAGGTAGAAGATCAATTTATTGATTGCTAGAGTAAGGAACTTGACCATTTACTCGTATTTGCAATAGAGGATGTGTTTTAGAGTCGTAATTAACTTATTGAGTACGCAAGAAGTATTGTGAGGAAATATAATATTATTCTTAAGATTATTCATTTGAAAAGCAAAGTTGTAACAAGTAAGGTATGACTCCAATGTGAAAAGCTACATTTCTTCGAAGCAAAAGACTTTGCCCCACTTTCTCTGTCCACTTTCTTGCTTCCCGAAGCATTAACTAAGCCTTTTTTCATACTAGATAGGGTTGGATATTGTAGATGTGAATTTTTATTTTGAAGTCTATGTAGAGACTTGAAATTAAATTCTTAAACTATGTCGTGTATGTGAGCGTTCAAGTTAGTTTGTTTAAATAAGTAAATATTGATTTCTTACTTCGTGTAGCGATTGTGGATAAGTGAGTTATTTTCAACGTAGGTCTTCTTGAACTGATACTCAAGGGTCAGTCTAGACGCTTTGAAAATCATTCGAAATCCAATAAGTTTTGAAAACCAAATTAAAATTTCAAAAACTTGATAAAATCGTGATTTTGATTCTCATCTCAAAAACATTTTCAGTCTTGAAGAATAGAAACTGATTCTGGTTTCAGAGACTCATTTCTGATTTTTTTGAACAGTTTATGGATCTCCAAAAATTCTAAAAAAATTATAGAAAACAAATCTTTATATAAATATTCAGAAACTATTTTTTTTATTTTATTTACTATAGATTTATTCAATTAAATCTGAAAATAGACTCCACTCAGATATTTAGGACAGATCTATTCCAAAAAAATAGAAGTTTAGGAAAATGATTGTATCTTTATGCTCAGATCTTTGATTTTTATGAATTTAGTCTTCTTAGAAGCTATAGATTTCATATTTCGAATAAAACTATTTTCAATCAAAACGGTTCATTGTGTACAAAGATATGGGATAATAACCCAATCTCTATCGTAGGAACTTCAGATTTTACAGAATCTATTCGAGTTTTATTTGATTTTTCCAGATTTATTCACAATGTTTCACAAGCCTAAAATCCTTTAAAATTTTATTTAAAAGTGTGTCGATATGTATAGATTAAACGTACAAAATTTTGACATATTCTCAGTAGGGGATAATGAAATAAAATTTGTTTACCGGATAGGTACATCGTGTAAAAAACAAGTTTTCAGGTTCGTGTATGTGTTTTCGTCTGAATTAAAATTAATCTACAGCTATTCAAAATAAATAAAATTATAATTACCACATGAGCATAGAGGGGATTAAGAGGTATATAATCTTATATTATATTATGAAGTAGAAAAGATCGAAATTTAAACTCATAACAGATAATCGATGAATGAAAAAGAGACGGGGCAACATATGAACCTAGATTAATACATCATAATAGAGACATGAGCTTCTTAATTACAACCCCATTAATTTTAATGAAAGAAGAGATAATAATTAAAAAAAATAAGTGAAGAGTGGACCTGTGGTGGAAGGATCGGTTGGTGGCTTGTGGCGATGAACCTCTCCTTTTTCTTTCTTTCTTTATCTCTTCCTCTCTCTCTCTCTTTCTCTCCCTCTCTTGGCCACAAATTTGGTTGATGGTTGGACGATTTGTGGCTTGCTTGATGATTTTCGGATTAATGCTTTGCAACCCCTTGAGGTGTCTTTTATAGGCAAAAAGTTGCTTCTTTGCTGCAACTCTTTTTAAGGAAAATTACCTTATTAAAGGTGGTTGAAATTGGTAAGTGAATATTGACCCTTCTTGTCAAAAATCAGCTCTGTTGGATATGGTAAGTGGATGTTGGTCCTTCTTGCTAAAAATATGCTCCCTTTGATATGGTAAGTGTAGATGCTCATTTGATGAATCTTGATAAGGTAAGTTGCTTAATCCTTTGATGTTGAACTAGGCAGGTAAGTATTGATGAAGCCGGCAAGTCTTTATGCCTTGGTGACTTTCTAAATTGTGTATCAAGGTCACCTATGGCAGGTCATATGATTCATTTATGTCGAAACTGACAAGTTTTTTCTGGGTGACTTATCAAATTAAACAACACATCTTGCCAAAATTAGACATCGCAGCTTACCAAATTGAGCATCACTTTCCTTTTTGTGGATGATACCGACTTTCCTTCCTGGATGCCAACCTTCCTTTCTAGGTGCCGACTTTTCTTTTTTGATGCCGTTGGACGCCAACTTTCATTTCTAATACTTGAAACTAAAAATGACAAGTTATTTTGCCTAACAATGCCCAAATTGGTAGGTGTTTGGTCATTGCCTCTTTTGTTCATGCCACCTCCTCTTTTCAAAAAATTTACCTCATTCATGTTTGAGTTTTATATATGGCAAGTATGGTTTCAAACACTTTTTTAAAAATTATTTCTATTTTTGAAAACATCAAATTTAATGAAATTAAATATTATTTTGGAAAACACTTGGTTTCATTTCCAGTTTTTATTTGCAAGGGTTACCTACTTTTGCTCCTTGAGTTAGTCTTTTACCATCTTATCCAATTTAACTCTTTTATATAGTGTAGGGTACCGAACCACTTTAACTCTAGGTATCAGATCTTGGAATGAGACTCTTCTCAACCAAGCTAATTTTTGAGGTCTGCTTTGAATTTAATTTATAAATTTTAAGGGTTTTAGAATTTTATAAATTTATAAATTTGTAAATATTTTTGAGTTTGGTTTCTCAATATTCTCTTTTTCATTTGTTTCTTTCAAGAAAAATTGTTTGAAATCATTCTTTCTTATAAGGCAAGCATTTAAAAAGGCACAATCTTGACAATTTGGTCTTGAGGGCAAAATAGTTATTTTATGCAATTTTATTCAAATTGGATTTTTGTTTAGAGGGATACAATATACTATCATTTTGAGGTTGTTACAAAATTTTGGGGGAAAAATGAATTTGTTTAGAGTGTTTTTATTTTAAAAAGTCTTAAAAGACACAAAGCTGCCAAAAAAAAGTAAAATTTCTAAAAGATGAAAAAATTATTTTGAATTTTATTTTAGGTATTTAAAACTATATAGATTCTTTGTTTCCACAAATCCCTATCATGTATCATGAAATAATTGCTCACAATAAGCTAAATCATTATTTATTGTTTATTTCCAATACTTTTGCGGTCATCATCTACCTCTTTTAATACTTTCAAAATCTAGTTTTTCATAACTTCTTGCAAGTTCTTCTTTTGATCTTCTTTCTACATGTCCAAACGATTGTAAACAATATTCTCTCATTTTATCCTCTATTGGTACCGGACATAATTTATTTCTAATAACCTCATTATGTATACAGTCTTTTCTTGTATGACCAGTTGTCTATCTCAACATCTTCATTTCTGTCACAGACATATTTTGTACATGTTGATGATTAGTTGCCTAACACTCATAACTATAAAACATGGCAGGTTTAATTGCTATTGTATAATATTTACCTTTTAACTTTAATGGTATCTTCTTATCACATTATTTATCATATATGATATCATAAAATCTCTCATGTGAATACTATCAGTGATATTGTATTTACACATCTTTATTTTTCATAACTATTTCATTCATTTTCATAAGTATTAGAATTTGATAGTACATATAAGACAAACATGTAAGTGTTTCACTTTTATTTTCTAATATTTACTTGTACATAGTGTCTAACGGTTATATATACTTCGTATTTTAAGGTATAAGATACCTTTTTTTAAGGTTGTTGGGTTTACAACAACTTTCAAGAATTATTTTCTAGCCTTCACTTTTATGAGTACAAAAAATAAAGAGAATTATGATTGGGTATTGAGGTGTATGAGAGAGTTATGCACTCCAAACAACTTTTCACGTTTTATGTACAATGATCGTGATATGACTTTGATGAATATCATTCACATTATTTTTTTGAATGCGATATACTTTTTACATAGATGTAGCAAAAAATATTTATTGTCAAATTGATAAAGAATAAAGAAATGACAATGCATTTGGTATAAGTTGGAGGAATGTCATTCACTCATAAGATGAAAAGAGTTAGAAGGAGGCAATGAAATTAAAGTGAAAAAATTCTCATTCCACTCTCTTACGTTAAAGAGTTGTAGTTAGACCCATACAAGGAGAGAATTGTGTGGGAATAGACAAAAAATATGATTCATTGTGATACTCATGCAACTAATAAGTATGTTAAATTGTTTGTTAATGCATATTTAAAATGTATTATGTTTGTATATTAATGGTTGCTAGAGTGGAAAGTGCATACACGAGGTTGAAAGGGTTCACTAGTAGCTCAACTAGAAGATTTGATATAATTTGGAAACAACATTCATTAATAGAGTTACAATTTACATAATTGAAGAAATCATTTTAAGAATCATGAACATCACCGTGCATTACATTGATGTGATAGAAGATCTTATAGTTAACCATTAGAGAAATATATCATGATATGCTCTTGACTTGATTGTAAGAGAGTACAATCGTGTGGAGATGGTAGGTTGAAAACCAAAAACATGTAATTTACGACATTTACATGGTTTGCTATGTGCTCATGAGATCAACATTCTCCTTAAATATTGTGAATCAATACAATTCAATTGATCTATTTTGAAAGAATCTAGACATAAAAGAGGGAAATCTATATATTATCGATTACATAGGAGGAGAAGTAATACTATCATTAATGGAGATTGTTTAGAGAAAGTTAAATAATCATATATAATTAGATAGATTTGTTAAGATATTAGATGACTAATTGAGTCTTGAGTACAACACTCTACTGGAGTCACCCATTCATCATCTTAAAGGAAAACCATATAATAGATTTATGAAGAGGGACTTGTAAGTTTATGAGCATGTAAACAGGAATGCTCGCTGAGAAGAAGGCATGAACATATACATGGTTGAGGTTGTGACGTCTTGATTGGGTGGGTCATTCATTTTGAGAGAGTTATGATCCCCTTTCAATCATTAAGAAGAATGTTTCAAGGAAACTAGACTTTGAAGTGACATATGAATGTACGAAAGTTGGTGCAAGTGTGTCAAGTGCCATAATAAAGCATTGGTATAAGAAAGTAAGTTAAAGAAAGTATTATAATCAAAACAAAACAAAATTACAAATGCTACTAATATATATACAATAATTCATTTATATGCATGAAGAATAATGTATCATATTGCTTAGCTGAAGTTGGATGAGTAACTAACAGAATCTTTTAAAATAAATTAATGCATCTTCTAAATATACCCCTCCATAAACAACTCATCACACTCATTTAGACAAAGAATAAGCGTTGTGCATCTCAAATAGCATCACATAACTCATTATAGTTGTATGGTAATTCTAAAAGAATACCTATAAATGCATGCCTATAATTAAAATATATAACTTATTAAATTTTAAAAAATTAGTTGAAAGCACCTTAAACTTAATGACCCTAAACTTAATCTCTAGCACTACTTCATCGATGCTCATCCAATATATCACTCAAAATATCTTTCTTGCTTATAGTCATCATCTCTTGTGTCAAGGCAACAAGATATCCATCTATTCAAAAACTAAGTATCTTGTGGACATCGTGAAGTGTGATAATCATCTAATCTATGGCATGCAGAAGCTATTTGTGTATGGTTGCCAATGCTCGAAAAATAACTATATTAAAGATATATAACAAGCAATAAATTATTACTTAGAGCGAAAAAGTATGTCCACTAAGTTGTTGTCCTTCTATCTAGGACGTCTTTCCTAACTGTTTATATAAATAGGCTAATATTGTCATACCCCATGCATAACTGTCAACCCTCTAAAACATTATGTATCAATAAATACACAATTGTTATTTGCACTCTATATCTAGACTTATCATAATATAATGCACAACCTAGCTGATACAACAAACCTAATAAAGGCTTATTTTCTTTACTCACTCTTCTTCTTAAAAAATAAGTTCAAAGCACCTAAAACTTAATTACCCCAAACTTAATCTTTAGTACTATTTCATCGATACTTATCCCAACATATCACTCAAAATATCTTCTTTACTTATACCCATCATCTCCTGTGTCAAGGCAACAAGTTATCCCTCCATTTGAAGATAAAGTATATCATGGACATCATGAAGTGTGATAGTGATCTTACCTATGGTATATGAAAACTGTTTGTGTCTGGTTGTCAACGCTCAATAAAATAGTCAACTTATGGTCTATCACTTCATATAGCGAATTTGTTTGCCTAATTAGCTTCACTCCTATTTACAATCTCAACCCAATTATCGAATCTCACATTCACCCTCTTTATTCGTTAGATTCTGTGAACAATATACCTTGTGTGAGCTATTATCACTTTTCGTATTGTTTGCAAATATGCATTTACATAGTTAGTTAGAATAATGAGTATTGATATCGAATATAAAATTTATCTAAAGTTACAAATTATTTGTTCGTATCAAATCTTATAAACAATGTAACCTTCAAAGTTAGAAACTAATCCTAGCATATCAAGAGATCTCTAGATCTCATCCTCATTCTCTGTAATATCAATCTCAATATCTAAGGTTGATGTATTCTCTTCTTCTCCTTATTGTCATATGTGGGGTCGTCCTCCGTATGATATGGTATTGCATCTCCTACATGAAGTGGTGACACTACAACCTTCTCTTCGTGCTCGAGGAGTCATATTTGTATAGCAAAACTTTTTTATGGTACCATATAAAAACTTTAAAGACATACCCTTGTTACATCTCCCAAACGGAGGAGATTCACCTAGACTTGGTGAGAGATGTGCCATCGGGTTTTCCAACAAAATCGTTCAAAAATCAACGAGCTTAAAAATAAAAAGCAAAACAAAATCAACACTACACCTCAATAAATTGACAAATCTCCTTTGAATCGGGTGTTCTTATCCTCCTTTTCTTCTTTCCCCTTTTTTTGTTTTCTTTTATTCAATTTCTTCTTTTTTGATGGATTTTGATTCGTTCTTTTGCTAGAAATGGCTATGGATCATGTAATGCCACAGGAATGGACTGATGAGTGATGAATGGATAGAGAAACAAGCAAAAATGAGGTGGTTTTTGGTTCATGCAAGAGGAGAGAGAAAGAACATGTTATTTCATGTGAAAGGATATTTTGGTAAATACTAAAAATGATTAGGGCTATTCTGGGAACTTTGAAGTGTAATTCCTCAAACTAGGTTAAATAGGTTGCAGTTTGTTATTCTTTTACATTATATGAACATGTCCCATTGCTTTTCAAGTTAACCCGGACCTGACTCGAAATGACCTTATAAACTATGTAAATTTAAATAGTCCCTTTTCACTTCATATGTATATCAACATCTAGTATCCAATTTTGCATCCAAATGTACTGCATTTGCAACTGAATCAATTCTCCATGTACACATCAAATAGAAAAAAATAAGAAAATAATTTACAAACACATATTTTTCATGTTGTGTTTAGGACCGCCTGAACATACTTTCGAGTCATGCTGGTTCAAGTCGTTGCAAACCTATCTCGGGCGTGTTGAACTCTGACACGAACATAGATTTTCTTTACCATTCGTCCGGTCGTGTCCTAGCTGCCGTCCCTGTGTAACAGCAATGAAGAATAAGTTGATACTGACATTTACAGGTGGTTTGGTTATTTACTCCTAAAAGAAAATAGTAAAATGTGATTTTGCCTTTCTAACCCAGATGCAAAGCACAGGCGAACTAAGACGATTGACTGAAAATGGAAGAACGCATGAAAATTTTGTGTTTGGCATAGAGCTAAATCTGGATTGCATGTAGAACTTAAACCATTACTTATACTCGAACCATATTCCGTAGCATATTAATTCCCTTAGGGAATATCAAGAGCTCTGAAGGAAACTATTTTTTGCGCAATTTGACCCAAAAAAAGAAAATGTCTTCCTTTATATAGACTTCGGACTTCAAACATGGTGCGAATGCGATCTACAAGTTTAATGAACTTTGTACAGTTATGGACTGGATTTAGCTAGATTTGGATCTCAAGGTGACCTGAATTCGATCCACAATTGTGATAAAATGAAGTCATTTTTCATCAGTGGAGTCTGGGTTAAGAGCACCTAAAAATTGACCAACACCTTCCGTACCAGCAAAGACAAATTTTGGCATTGTAATACATAGACTGTTTTTGTTTAGCAAATGAAAACACGCTTGTAGTGAGAAAAAGTTTATTTAAAACCAATATGAGATAAAATGGGAAGATACATGTGATATGCCGTAGCCGGTTTGTCCGAAAGACAAAACAGTGTAAGATTTGAACAAAGAACCCTACAAAAGAAAGAAAAGGTCTCATAGATCGAAATAGAAGTGTTAAATATGTTAATTTTTTTTCTAATATCAATGGGACACGAGATAGAGCACATGATGGGAGACGCAGTAAAAAAAAACCTACCATTGAGATGTAAGCGGTGCAATGACCTAAATTTGTTGTAAAGACCAATTGATATTACTAAACGGATAATCATGTATATTCAAGGTATTTGAATGGAGTGAAATCAAATCTTCTTCAATGAAAATAGCATGGAAGTAAATTAGATAATTATGTAGTCATACAAAGCTTTAGAGGACTACAAAAGAGTGCAGCAAACACTTGGTGTGGGGGTAGTAAATGAAGAAACAATGTTTGAAGCAATATTATACATCACAACATCATGAATGGCGCCCCCCTCCAAATGATTTCTTCAAACTAAATACTGATGTAGCAGTTAAACAAAATGGTGAAAATGGAGCAAGTGCTGTTATAAGAGACCACACCAGCAGCAATCTGGCGATTGCTTTGTGTTGGAACTGATATTGCCAGATCATCGACAAATGCTTTCGATTGGAACATAAAACTTCTCTGATAATGTCCCAATTCCATCAACACTTATGTTCCAAATGATAGATCGACATTTGCACATTCTCCTATACAAGCTTCTCACATCGTCTCTCACACTGCTAGAAGCTTGTATAAAGTACGCAAGCTGCACGCAGAGCGTTAGCTCATTTGGTAGGGATATCTAACTCCCACGTGACAGGTGGTCAGTTCAATTCGCAAGGGATGCATGTGTGAAAGTGCGCGTTTGGAAAGTAGCCAGGTCGATCTCATTAAACAGTGATACCATCATAGACGCTCACCCTAAAGCATGTATTCACCTAATTATCTAATACATGCCGACCATGCAGCGTGTTCAACGTTGTTTGTACCGATACATAAACGTCAGATCTTTTCCTCCGAAGGCATGCTTCGCTCGCCAACATCTGTGTACACGTTGGTTATACGTATAGCCTTGCCCATAAATAGGCAGTCAGAATCATCGTCTAAAGGAACTCGACAGGAGGCCATAGCAACTTATGCTACTTTCCCTCAAGAGACTACAAGAAATGATTCATAAATTCATCAAAAAGTAAAAGCAACCACCAAGTCCTATTTGTATAAATATAGAATTGAAAACAGATGGCATGATAGTTGTGTAACCATGTCTATGTGTAAAAACGACCTTATAACTTATAGTGCTTAGTCTTTAGCCCCGTTATAATAAAATAGACTCCTTTGTTTTGGTACTCACATCTAAGTTATAAGTGTATCACGGATCACATACCTTTTCTACTACCAATACACTCTAAAGTTTCCAATCAACCCTCTCAAACATGCTTCCGCTAAACCACTCAATGGTGAAAACTTTTATATTGTACTTGATCACGACTTTTGTCATTGAGTGATTCCAACATCCGGACATAACATTATGATGCATTTTCACAAAAATTATACCAATTACACATATATGTTGATAGAGTGACGGTCAGGTCAAATGATATACAACCTGCCACAGAGACTTAAGGGAATAAGAGACTAAGAGAAAAAGGATGATAACGAAAGAGAGAACACGAGATCTAGTGGCACAGGAGAGTCGAGTGGTGGCAACTTTAAACGGTGGACCATCAAGAGAGAGAGAGAGGTACTTTAAACATATGCAATAAATGGATGTCTGATTCCTCAAGTATGCTCCTAGAGAATGTCATGCAAACAGTTGTCAAATGGCAAGATTTGATGTTGCAACCATACAGAATCATTGTCCTATAACCTTTCATAAGAGGTTTTATATTCGAACTCGTAGTTGTCGGCGTCAGCTGAATATAACATAGCGCTATCGATGCATACTCTCTTAATTCGATTGAAGAAAACTAAACTCTCAAAAAATTTGTGGAAAGTTTTCTAATTTTGAGTTTGATGCCGTACACGAATTCTAGCCGAATGGTGTGTACCACCATCCACACAGGGCCTCAGATCCGACGTTAAGTTATGCCAAGGTACGCGGACACCAGCATCCTGACGACAACTTAACCCAGCTTGCCTTTCGAAAATCAAGAGATTCTGCGCAAGCCATTTGACTGAGATGTTTCCGCTCTAGAACATGCAAGTGCGGGCGGGTCCATATCTAAACCATTAAAGAGACAGTCCAAGGTTTACCCGAACCTAGGAAACTTCAACCACGACAAGCTCAACCATTCAGAGTTCGGATGCGATTCTTCTCAGCAGTCACCAAACACAGCGCCACCTTAATGATACCGAGAAGCCCAATGCACATATCCACGTGTACGTGAAGCACGCACACACCCCACACCTAGAGAGAGAGAGAGAGAGAAGAGCATCATAACTTTTCTAGAGGAATAAATAATGAAGCAATTCAGCAGTAAAGTTAGTGTTACAGCAGGCTGAGAAAGAACCTTAAACAGAATTCTTGTCATGAATATGGTCCTTCTAGCAGCCTCGTTTAATTTAACATTCTATATAGGAAAAAGAAACATAAAATACTTGGATGGCCTGCATTCATACAAGCTCGTCTTCAAGGTAACTGTACTCAAAGGTAAACTCTGTTTTGATTCTTTGGCACCTGTAATAACGTACGAAGGGAAAGAATGATTATTTAAATAGATGAGACGTAAGTGAATGATCTCTTGACTGAGAACAGAAACATACGAAATTTTTCTCACTTGAGACAAATAGCTGCACTATAAGCCATTTGTTTTTAATTCGGTTCAGATTTGATAGAATTGGTTCTAAACAAGTTTGGCCATTGAGATATCATACCCGGATAGAAGAATTGCAGGCACGGATTTACTGTCCATCCCCACTGACTGCATGGGTACATACATGTATATGGGGCTCAGAGTGTTTCTAACAGAACAAAAACCACAGAAGCAGTAGCATGCTTGCATCCACACTGTTGGTTTTGAGGTTTACAAAATCACTTTCACTTTTCTATATTTGAAAACCACGTTGGATTTCGTTTTCTCTCCAAAAGAGGAGGGACTAGAATACCAGCAGAAATTATATATTGTTTGAACCTTGACTTGAAAACTGTTTCTTTTTTCAGAGGAATCACTAAGATTCATGGTCCATGGAAGGTAACACGAATGAACAGGTGATGGAAGATCAACACGTCACTAAAACAAATCAAATCGCTTTTCAAAAAGAGAACAATCGTCCTCCTAATGTGTACACGCACACACGTTTTTACCCCTCTAGCGTATGAAGTTATGAACAGTGACAAAAAAGACATGGCACTACAATTTACTATATGCAGGCTGTTTACCTAATCTGCCCACCCAGCACATTAAGGTAGGGCAGTGTTAAACAACGAACTTATGTCAAATTGGAACTGCATTAGACATTCTTATAACCTGGCAGCAAGTACTACATACAGTAGCCTCGGCGCATTCAAACATGTTTTCACCTTAACCTCAATAGACCGGATGTAGATCCAAGAAGATAGTATGCAAATTGTTTATTCGCCAAAGAACAAGAGCAAACTCTAACCATAACAGAGTCAAAAACAAGAACGCACCAGCCTTGCTGCTGTTGGTTTCCATAATCATCATTGCTTATGTGGAAATCGAAGTAGACATATGTTCCCTGCTCGTAATCATCAGTAGTAACCTTTGGTTCCTCATGTCGTTGAAACCATGTATTATACTTCTTATGATACCTCCAAGACTGCTTTTTCAATTCTCTTGCAGCCAAGTATTGCTGGTAGGTGCTCTGAAACAAAAAATAATCAGAGGACATAAATATAAAGAAAAACTGTTGAACAAAAATGCAAAGCGCTCAAACCGACCTGCTGAAAGTAAAATGAAAAGAACAAGGTGTCAGTGCCATAGTTATCTGCAGCGACTCGTTCCCAAAAGGCGGGGTTGTTGACAATTGGTGCCTGCACTTGGGGATAGCTAGATGGAGTCACTGCCGGACGCTTCTGTAGATGAAAGAATATTTTTATCTTATACATCATGGTAAAATGATGGTGTTCCACGACAAACAAAAAGTTCAATATGAAACTTATTGAAGAGCAGACCATGAGTATAATAGAACCATCCATACCGGGACATAGTTTTTAGGACATTCTGAATCCTTGGCATGAGGAACTTTAAAATATGCACCCTCCAGCATCTGCAGGTTATGCATCTGATCATGCCCTGGGTTTGCACTTGATCCACCGAGGTTGTCACCGATAGTACCTAGATCAGAAGAACTTCTTCTACCAATCACACCAAGATCAGCTGAGGACTGGGGAGACGGTAGAGGCTGCCCTGGAGAAAAATCACTATCCCTTGGCAAATGATTCACTTCAGATAAAGAACCTGAACTTGCTATCTGAAAGTAAAGAAACAAACAGTAATTGTACATCAAATGGCAAGTCAATGAAATTATATAATCATGTATGAGAAATATGAACTTAGACCACTGACATTGTTATGAAGAAAGTGCCAAGTCAAGCCACTAACTCTATTTCTGATTAAGTACATAAACAAACTTATGAGTATAAGCATTTGCCGGAAATCTAGTTCCCAGCATGTCCCTAGAAAAGATTGTTAATTGTAATAGGTACACGGGCCATTAGGGCCCGTGATTGTGATAGGACTGGCCCAGGCCACTAGGGCCTGGGGCCAGTCAATGGCCAGCCAACTAGCTGTTGGAGGCAGCTGGCCTCCATGGGACTGTGTTGTCCCAGCAGCCATCCTTCAAGGGGCTTTTTCATTTGTTTTTTCACTCTTTAACGTAATATCCCTTCTCCTATAAATACCCCACTCTATCATCAATAAGATTGTGCTGTCATTGCACAGTTTTTGTTTGGTGTTTGACTTGCTTCCGCATTCGTATTGAGATATTTGTGTGTGACATCCATATTTGAATGATTTGAGTTCTTCGCACTTTGATAAATTGGTTCGTGGACGCTTCAACCTTTTATTATCGACTACAATTTACATGGTATCAAAGCCTCGGATTGAAGAAATCGTGTGCATTGGGAAGCGTATAATAAGTGCAAATTTCGAGAAATCGTACCAAACTTGAGGTTAGTCTAAATCTTTTGATTTTGCATGAAATGAAAAGCAAAAATGAGACATTTAGATGCATCTTTGACCCAAAATGCTATCAAAGTTGGGCAATGACCATTAAAAATTAATTTTTATCAAAAGATTTTTGGGATTATATTTATGGAACGATAAAAGAACCGATTTTGAATATTGATGGTTTGAATGATGATGAGATTGTTAAAGCTCATGAAAAATATAAGCAATACTTAAAATCATGGGAAAAAATGAATGCGAAAATTACTTGGATTATTTATCAAAATGTAGATGAAAAGCTTAGAAATAGAATTAGTGCTTTCGAAAATGAATTTGAAACTAGCGAATATTTGAAAAAACTTCATTCTCAAGATGATTTTATTTTTTAAATCTATTTGATGGAAAGAAGGATAATGCTTAAAGAAGGAAATTTAAGCATTAGAGACTATCATAATGAGTTTTCAGAATTATGGACTCAACTTAGGAGCTTTGACAAATTTGGAAAACTTCAAAAATTAGATGAATTTCAAGAGTTTTTGAACAATCAATATTTCTTTTTGTTCATGCGTGGGTTAAGGGATGAATTAAAAAATATTAGATCAAATTTAATACATAGAAAACCTAGACCTAGAGGTGACTCGTTCTTGACCGACCTTGTCATGGAAGAAACAAGGTTGAAAAATATTAATATTGCAAAAGAAGTCGTTCTTGCTGCCTCCAAACTGAGAGCCAACATGAACTCCGAATGCAAAAAATAAAGGATCAAAGAAACCCATGGGCCCGTGGCCAACCAAGGATACCATTTGCCACTATTGCAAGGAAAGTAGGCATATCAAAATCACTTGTCCTCTTCTTCGAAAAAAGTTTGGAAATGTAAGAGCCGTAGAAGAAAAAGAAGGAGTCTTGCCTAACAACATTAAGGCATACATGGAAGAAATATTTAAAGAAAAAGCAAGATCTCCAGGAACGCTCTCTCCACTTCTCAGGTATGCCTTAGTTTTTAGATTTAGGTGCCTCTTTTTATGTGACTAGTTGTGAAAATTCCTTGAATGAATCTCATGATACCGTTGGAAAACATGTTTTTACGGTCAATGGTACAAAACTTCAAATTAAGAAAATGAAAAATTTTTAAATTCAAAATATAAGCTTTATACCTAAACTAAATTTAAACTTTCTTTCAGTTGCTCAAATTTGTGATAATGATTGTATAGTCACTTTCTCATCCAAGCATTGTGTGGTATTGGATCACCTATTGAAGAAGGTGATTAGTCAAGGCCAAAGAGAAAGTGGACTATACACAATAGATTACTTGGTTATGCCAAATTTTGAGTCTTGTAATGTGACCTTAGATGCTACCCTTTGGCATAAAAGACTTCGACATTTAGATTTGCAAAAATTATGTAAGATTCCTTTAATGAAAATTATAAGAAAACAAAAGTTTGAATGTAAAGATTGTATTCTTGGGAAGATGCATCATCTCCCATTTGGTGAAAGACTATGTACCCAACAAAGCTTTTGATTTAATACATTCTGATGTTTGAGGCCTACTCTCGTTGTTTCTAAGGGAGGAGTTCAATACTATGTGATATTTGTAGATGACTTTACTCGTTTTACTTGAATATATCTTTTAAAATATAAATCAGAAGTATTTAAAAAATTTATAACCTTTTGCAACATGATCAAAAATAAATTTGGAGCCACCATTAAGATTTTTAGATCGGATTCATGAGGAGAATACATGTCAAATGAATTTCAAAAATTTGTTGAAACAAATGAGATATGTCATCAAAAGTCTTACACTAGAACTCCTCGACAAAATGGCTTGGCTGAGAGAAAATATAGACACATTATAGAAACATGTCGAACTATGTTAATTGCCAGTAATGTTCCTAAATTTTTATGGGCAGAAGCTACTCTTACTGCAATTTATCTTATAAATAGAGTGCCTTCATCCAATCTTGAAAATATTTCTCCTTTTGAAAAATTATATAATATTTCTCCTTATTATGAAAGACTTTCAGTTTTTGGATGTAGATGCTTTGTTTATACACATAAAGTTGATAAATTGTCTCCCAGGGCTATTGAATGTGTATTTCTTAGTTATGGCATAGACAAAAAGGATTATAGGTGTTTTAATTCTATTGATGACAAATTATATGTTTCTAAGGATGTAAATTTTTTTGAGAATGATATCTATTATAAGTCTAAATCCTTAGAAAATTGTGAATCTTCCATATCTCAAGATTTTTTTGATCTAGAAGAAGACAATGATTGTGACTCGGTAGCTCATCAGGATATCTCTTTGGAGAGTAGTGATGTTTCAAATACAATTGTTGATACACAACCCATTGTTGAACCCTTTCCATTACATTATATATGACGTCCTAGAGAAACTGATGACATATGTCTAGAACCTAGGTTTCAAAACCTCACCAACGTTTTGTTTCCTATGAATCGTTTAAACCTCAACGCAAAAACTTGATTGTAGCTTTTCATCAAGCTAAAGGTATTACAGAATGAGAAGATGCTATGAGAGATGAAGTTAAAGCCTTAGATAAAGCTCAGACATGGATTGTTGTACCCATACCAAAAGATAAGAAAGTTATTGGATGTCGATGGGACTACAAAATCAAAACTCATAGCAATGGACAAATTGAGATATATAAGGCCACACTGGTTGCAAAGTGTTATGTCCAAGAATATGAAATTGATTATGATGAAACATTTGCCCCGGTTGCTAGGATGACCACAATTAGAATTCTCATTACCCTTAGTGCCATTAGGAAATGGGATATATATCAACTTGACGTTAAAAATGCTTTTTTGAATGGTTATTTGACTGAAGAAGTTTATACGACTCCTCTTGGTTTTAATGTTCCTCATGGTCATGCTCTTAAATTGCAAAAAGCTTTGTATGGTCTCAAACAAGTTCCTAAGGCTTGGTTTGATCGATTTGAAAAATTCATGCATTTGTATAATTTTATAACTTGTTATACTGACACTGCTTTGTTTGTATGAAAGACAGAAACATGTATTGTTATTTTGCTATTATACATGGATGGTATGATCATCAATGGGAGCAATGAAGTAGGGATTAAAGAGGTTAAACATAATCTTCACCAAGAATTTGACATGAAAGACTTAGACCTCCTTAACTATTTTTTGGGCATTGAAATTACTAGAAACAGTTGTGGGTATTTTATGTCTCAGACTAAATTTGCAAATGATATCATTCAAAGGCCTGGTCTCACTAATAGCAAAATAGTAGACACACCAAAAGTTCTAGGTACCAAGTTAAGATCCACGGTGAAAAATTAGTTGATCCCACCCATACAGACAACTCATAGGTGCCTTTACCTATCTCACTATTATCAGACTGGATATCTCTCATGCAGTTCATACAGCCAGTCAATTTCAACTGGCACCAACTTTTGTTCATATGAGTGTTGTTTTACGTATCATTCGATATGTCAGAAATACTTTTAACAAGGTTTTTTTTAAACTTCTTATTCGTCTTTTGATTTATCTGTATATACGGATGCTGACTGGGGTGGAGATGTCAACAACAGACACTCTACAACTGGCTTTTGTGTTTTTTTAGGTGAATCACTATTTTCTTCGAAGTGTAAGAAGCAACAAAAAGTGTCGCTCTCATCCACTGAAGCTTAATATCGAGCTAGGACTACTGCGGCCGCATAGATCTCTTGGATTATAGCTATTCTAGGCGATATGGGAGTTACTTTGCAACATCCTACCACCATGTATTGTGACAACAAAAGCGCCATGTACATTGCCTCCAACAACATCTTAAATGAAAGGACGAAGCACATTGAGATGAATTGCCAGTTTGTTAGTGAAGAATGTTTGAACAAGAAGATAACATTGTGTTATGTCACATCTGAGATGCAACTAACAAATTTCTTCACCAAATCTCTCTCAACCACTCGTTTTCAATTTTCGTTGGACAAACTTTCGGTGTATACCCAGTAAGTTTGAAGGGGTGTTAATGGTAATAGGTACACGGGTCATTAGGGCCCGTGTTTGTGATAGGACTGGCCCAGGCCACCAGGGCCTGGGGCCAGTCAACTAGCCGTTGGGACTGGCAGGCAGCCTTCAAGGGGCTTTTTCATTTGTTTTTGCACTCTTTAATGTAATATCCCTTCCCCTATAAATACCCCACTCTATCATCAATAAGATTATGCTGTCATTGCACAACTTTTGTTTGGTGTTTGACTTGCTTCGCATTCGTGTTGAGATATTTGTGTGTGACATCCATATTTGGATGATTTGAGTTCTTGGTGCTTTCACAAATTGGTTCATGGACGCTTCAACCTTTGATTATCGACTACAATTTACAAAGATAGGCGACAATCGGGCATTCATAAGCAATAAAATGTTATTTTTGCAATATTTCATATTCAGTGAAGCATGCGCCAAGGTAAACGGATAACAAGATCTATATAAGAATTCTTTAAACAAACTGGGAAAGATGCTTCATTAAGCTATCTAGTTATTTTATAGCAAAAGCAACAATTAAAGTAGGTAATTTGACCCCAGTAAACGGACACCAAACAAAAAGCATGATGACAGATACTTTGACTTATGTTAGGAACTAACAGGTGGTTCACTAGAGAAAGAAGACTTCAGATCATCTTCGCCTGTTAGGTTCTTGTTCTGTCCTGCATTAGCCACAGGATCTGTATTTGAGTCATTATCTGTCAGCTTCCTCTGCTGCTGGATGTCTTCTAACTTTCCAGATGTAGACTCTACAGACAAATAAAAGCATATCACCATCTCATGAATATATATCTATATCTATCTATCCATCTATGAGTCTATATAATTCTCTATCAGTCTTTATATATGTAAGTACATACGTGTATATATATGCATATTATGTATGTATGTATTTATGTATGGATCTATGTATGTATGCACTCATTCACCACTTAAATTGCCTTCCACCCCCCTTGACACTCTTCCACCACTTTTGTGGTCACTGCCATGAATGCCCTCCTGTCCCTCTCTTTCACAACACACACACACACACGTGTGTACATATATATATCTATACACATACATACATGTATATATACACATGCAACTTCCATTTTGACCACTGCTGGTATTGGACAAGAGCTGAGGAAGTAGCGGGTGGTTGAAGCAGTGAAGTGTGGCTCAAGTCACAGAAGGTGGAAAGGCATATAGAGGGAGCAAGCGTGCACACACACATATTCTCAAACAGATGATCTGAAGACAAGGAAAAATAAGGTGAAAAGGAATGCCAGATTCCAACAAGCCAAGTGCACAGACATGTCTGTTTACCTATGTCTTTGGGGGCAGGTGACACTAAGACATGCTGAGAAGGAGATGCCTGCTGAAGAGAATTTTGCAGCTGTTGTGGCACAGATGTCAGAGCAGAGGGCCCTTGAGCCTGAAGACCAAGTCCAAGTCCCGGTTGGGATGAGAGCGCTGAGCTCCGAGCATTCAACTGTAAAATGCGAAAGCTTCTACTTATGAAAATGCAAAAGAGTTAGTGCAAAGGATGATGAAGAATATGTAGTTTACCTATTTCAACATGCATAACAGTTGATTTCATTTTAAAGTAAATAAGGCAGAGGCTATAAACAAGACGTAAGGCCAGCAATAGGCATAATATTCCGCAAGTCTTGCAATTAAAACCAAAAACATTCTAGAGCCAAAACGAAAGAGAGCATCACTCCTGAAAAGAATCTACCAACTAAAATAAACCAAAACATAACCAAGACTTCTCCAACATTAGGTGGGGTTGCTAAATGAATTCCTAGTAGCCATTTTGATGTATCTTGGGACCTACCCCTTCAAATATAGAAAGGTAAGATCAGTATAGTGACCCAAATACAACATGACATGGCATGCCTAACTGGTGAGAGGCTGGTAACTTAAACCTTGTATATAAATAGTATTTGAATAGAGAATCCATAACACAAACTACACCCAAAAGGCCGACTGTATATAAGAAGCAAAATGTCAACCGCAAAAGAGAAGAATAAAAAAATAACAGAACATCAAACAGGTTACAATCTCATACGTGAGCTGACAATCTGATCCCAAACCCGACCATGAAAATCAGGGTCTGAATTGGGTTCAAGTAACCTTGGGCTGGGTCTGGAGAATAACGCTTTGAACAGGTCCAACCAGATATGGACCCAATTAGACTTAGTACACACACACACACACACACACACACACACACATATATATATATATATATATATATATATATATATATATATATATATATATATATATATATATATATATTGGATAGACCCAGTCTGTGTGCCATTGATCACACTATCAATCGTCAAAGCAAGGGGTAACCACGTGGAGAAAAGGAGAGGTGTGTGGAGCTGTCGGACACTGTCATTATAGTGATAGATAAGACACCTGGTGCCGTACCAATCCTGTCCCTACCCTCTTCCTCTCTCTCTGGTTCTACTTCTACTCTTGAATCAATAATGAACATTTCTGATATTATTGGGTCTCAGCCGGGTTGGTCCAAAGACGATCAAGTCAGCACCGGATTTTGAAGAAGATGACAAAAACAAAGGTGAACAGGATATGGGTTACCTCGTTTTTACCCAAACATGACCCACTGACCCGATCTTCCATCACTGACAGTAAACACTATGGCATCCATAAAAGGTACTACTTCATCCAACTACCATGCAACAATGAGGAACAACAAGTCTCCTTAAGATGAAAGAACACATCAACCATAATGTATAGCATTATTATCTATATCCTGAACTACCTGCTGTAGAAGAGAATTTTGTGGTTGGGCTGGAAATGCCATATTGTTTACACCAGAAAGGTGAGACACCCCAAGAAGGTTATGTCCTTGCTGCACTTGTTGAAGGCGCAATAAGAATTTCTCCCTTTGATCAGGTGCAATCTCAGTTCTTCCTCGAAACTGCAAGAAAAAGTAAATTTTGGCAATGAAGTGATTTTAAAAAGTAAACATATAATGAACTAAGTTTTCTGGATGCTTCATCCAAAGTGAACTCCTATTATGCTTAGTTTGGCCACAAAATTGAATTTTGCACAGACACACATCACATAGATATATAAAATATAAGAGAGAGAGAGAGAGAGAGTTTGGTGCTAAAGCTCAATTTTAGTTTATTTATTATTAAATGCACAATATTTGAATCTCTTTACCACATCAAATTCCATTGATAGAAAAAAGAGAAAAGTTTGCTCAGAATTTTCTGAAATCAAGGGGAAAGAACATCAGGAGTACTCTTGAAGAGAAACAGCAAAAACCATTTTCTCCCGATAAACTTGAATCATGCACTCCCTCTTATTCACTGCACGATCACTTTTTATATAGGATGTGCTTTGATATCGAAAAAATTAAAGACTATTCAGTTTCAGTTGATGGTCAACCTTATAATATTAATCATGAAATGAAACAAACAAAGGGGGAAGGAAGCAGAAAAATAAGAAAAGCTTGACGGCTTTTGCTATCATAAGCAGTGTTATCCGTATCGATACGGTGCGATACGTATCGTATCGTGGGAACGGTAACCTGTATCGTAAGATACAGGTTATCGTGCCGTATCGTACGATACGGTACTGTATCGTACGATACGGCCCGTATCGTACGATACGGGCGATACGCCCAAAAATTTTTTTTTTTTCAAAATTTTTTTTTTCAAAAAATTTTTTTTTTTCAAAATTTTTTTGCATGTTTCTGCCCTCTCTTTCCCTCTCTTCACTTCCCTTAAAGGCATCCTCCAATATGCTTATAATTTGGGTTTATAATTTCATTTATTTAATAAAAATAATGTATAAAAAAAATTATGACAAAATCATTTCCCTTTCTGTTACAACTTTTAGGTATATTTTTGCTAACAGTTTCTAATTTCATAAGATCGTAAACAATTAAAAACATTTAGTTCTCTCGGTTCATTGAGTAGAGATTTCACAACTTCACTATTTTAAGGTTCACGTTACATGACTTCCATTGAGTTGAACATGATCAATGTGTGTGAGGCTTAACTCAGTCTGTGAAGTGAGAAATGAAGCTCATGCATTAGTTAAAAAGCTAGTCTCCAATAAGAGAAAAAGGGGACATTATCAAGTAATAATATAACATCATTAAGGTGTCATAGACTCAATAACCAAAGAAATGGAGCTCTTTGTTTTGCTCACATATGAAAATTAGCAAATATGACAACTACATGTACAAAGATAGCAGTTTGTTAATTTTGATATATTACATGAGTGAATTATGGAAGATAACGAAGAAAATGCACTCCTAAGTCCTAAGTGAAGAAGACATTGCATGAATTAATTTGAAGTACAACAACATCATCAAGGAGAAGATGAAGATTATTTAGTTAATGATCCTGATACAAATTTACAATATGTAAAATATAAATGTATTTCATTTTTTGATTCAAAATATATAATTTTGGATGCAATTGTTCAATATTAAATGTTCAATTTGTGCTAAACTTTGCATTATATGAATTTAAAGCAATTACCAGATTTTTTCAAAATTTTCCAGAATTTTCTTGATTTTTTTCGGATTTTTACTAATTTTATTGATTTTTTAAATAATTTTTATAGTTTTTTAATATTAAAGTACGATACGATACGATACGCCCGTATCGTGGAGCCCAGCGATACGCGATACGATACGCGTCGGACAACACTGATCATAAGGTCTTTGTTCCTAAAACTGATGACTCAACAAAACTATTAAATGGCAAGCCTAGTCTAAAACAAGAAAGTGCAGAATTTGTCAAGGGAATAAATGTACAGTCTCATTTTGGCTCTGAAATGAATTTGCACTGGGAGGTCTCCACTGTATTCCTGTAACTGTCATAGGGCTGAAAATTCTTCCACCAACAGTACCACTTTCAGTATTACTCAACTCTGTGGAAGCTGATACATCACCAGTTTTAGGTATCTGCGGTAGAAGGATCCGGGATGCTAAGGGAGAGTCCAGTGATGGTGCAACACCACCCCCAATCCTTTCATCAGTAACCAAAAGGTTCTGTTTTGCTAAATCGGAAACTCCAAGAACTGTACCAAGAGATCCACTGACAGGAATTGCATTGCCAGAAGTTAAAGGTACACTATTTGATGCTTGACCCAAAGTGATGCCAGAAACTGGCCCTCTGCTAAGGCTCCTGCCTAGTCCAACCTCAGAGAGAGATGGAGAAGATCTAGAACCAGGGAAACATGCATTGTCATCCTCTTTTACAGTAGCGGGAAGACTTGCAGATGAAGGTGGAGGTGTGGCAGTTGAGGTTTCCAATGAACTCTGAATAGATCCTGCACTAGAAAGTATCCCTGAAGTGGATGAACCACCAATTGCACGAGGAAGAACATTAGATCCATTTGCAGCTGTGTTAACCCCAGTTGTCATACCATGTCCAGGTGCAGTTGCTGAAATGGACGTTGAGATGCTACTGCTACTGTTAGATGGCGGGGTTCTTGGAGAAGTATCAGAATTGCTATCATGAGAACCAGTCTCATCAGCTTGGTCCTGAGAAATGTTGGATTGTTGACTGCTAGAAGCCTGAAAGGAAAGAAATACAAAAATAAAGAATGATAAATAGCATCACACCACATTCAAAACATCCAAAGTAGCAAATAAAGGAACAGGAAACATGTAGAGCATCTGAACCATAGAAAGCACAAATAAAAAAATGCTTCTAGTGATTAATTAGCCCATCCACATTAACTATGCAGTAATTGCAATAAAAAATGCCTGATGAAATCTGGTTGCAGCTTTCGATTTAATTATTTGTCAAAGGAACAGAATGCCAGCTAGAGTCAACTGTTTTTTAACCACGAAAAGGAATTGTCAATCATGAATTTTGTTTCTAGGCCAAACACTTACATGCAAATGAGTTCCTGAAGGTGCTGAAGTTTTCAAGCTCAAAGCAGTGGTACCAACAGTCTGAGAGTGAAGCAAAGGAAATATGTATGAATAAAACTGTGGAGAATCCATGTTGATAAAAGAGACTACCAATTGGAAAAAAACTAGAGAACCCATGTTGCGAAAAATGACTACAACAATAACTAAGCCTTTTCCCATACTAGATGGGGTTGGCTATGCTACAAGAGACTACCAATTGGAAAAATCCTATCATGCTAACCAATAACCATGAGAAACTCAGAACCAAAATTTACCGAGCTAAGCAACAGCTTAAATATATGTTATGTTGAGACTCCTGCCAAAACCATCAAACTGTTTCTCCAGGTATTGATAAATGGTAACTTCTTAAAGTGACAATTCAGATTGTTCAGAAATCACATAAATGGAAACAAGCTCCGGTTCATTTTTAGCATGAGGCATGAAGCCCAAATCCCTCAGAAGGGAAATAGGTATAAAATCTCCCAACCTGAATAATATAATTTTAACATCTAATACCATGCTTGCATTCCCATTAGTGGCAATAAATGACTAAATGCAACAGAGTGGAACAACTTGTGATCATCAGGGCTGTCAAAGAGATCATTGCTTCGTCTTTTCCTTAACCTCTGATCAAGAAATAGAGCGGAAAAGATACCTTCTTCGTTCCTGTGTGCTAGGAGAACAACTATAAAGGTAGCAGAAAGACAGTTTTTACAGCAAATCGTTTTGTTACAAGCACAGGATGGATATAACATTCAAGAAATAGCATCTACAGTGCCCATATAGGATGACATATGCCAGATTTTTGTAGAATACAAGCCAGTGAATAGGTGAACAAGCACACAACACTGAGAAAAAGAAAGCATGATCGTACAAACAAGTTATGCATGAAGCTTGCATTTGAGTCTACAGATCTCCACTTTGAATAACCATAAGCATTCCTCTGATCCATTACATTCAGTTATATAGTCTAGAAAATGCATTGCTACTGATTCACCAGACGGAACTATCATTGGAGTTTCCCAACCAGAAAATTATACTCATGAATTAGAAGATCAGCCACAGAGAGAAGGTTAGCCATGTTATTGGCCCATATACAGCTTCATTATGGGAGATGAGACGATGGAAGGAGAAAGCATCACAAAAAGCCACACGACCCATATTTTAAGGTGCTTGTGTGTGTACCTGTGCTTGAATGTGCGCATCCGCTCATGCACATACATTATGATTGCATGCATATGGATTCATATTGACAGAAATACACAGAAGCAGATCGAGCAACAAAACCAACAATACATAGCAAAACATGAAATTGGTAGAACGAGATGCAGCTTTAGTAATGTGTGCTTATTGTCAGAAAATGACCAAGCCAATTCACCAGAAAGGTAATAGAACTCCTCGGTAGTAGCAAATCAACACAGCGATCACCACAATAATGTACTTCAAAAAGTTTCTGGGAAGGCAAACTGATCCAGGTAGAGTAAAATGTCATGATACTAAAAACCAGGACCGTATTGCAGGCTTCCAGTTTAGCGGCCAAAGCACAACCTTTACACAAGGGTTCTGCTCTCTTTCAGAAATGAACCAGATATTAAGGCATCAGCTGATGACAGCTATGCACTACCTGTGTCTCCATTTCTGGAGGCACAGTACCTTCCAGAAAAGGTAGTATCATGCTAGGTGTGTGTTGGCATCGAACTATCCTTGACTCCTGGTCATGATGAACATATGCCAATTAAAGCAATACCGCCTCATGAAATTGAAAGAAATATGCAATATGAGCATAAAGATGCAAATGATATCAAAGAGACAACCTCCATCAATATCTTTGAAGAAATTACCTTGGCAATGCCAGGATTGATAGCAACTAAATCTTCAAGTGCTTCGACTTTTTCCAGTGGTAAGGTGTTGTATAGTTCATCGACATCACTAAATTCATCAAAGTCTTCCTTCATAAAATGAATAAATAAATGCTAATAAATGCCAAACTGAGAAGATGCTTTGGAAACGCAAAGCAATTCAACTAAATAAAATATTAAATAGTTTTCTAATATGTGCACCCATGAGGGGAAAAAGAATTTAGAAAGCAAAGATTCACCTGATTGCGTTCAACATAGTCCTCAAGAAAGTCCCTAACATCATTTACTTGTTCTGGACTGAATTCATCATTATCCAACAGTCGCAATATCACCTCTAGCTTCATTATATGTGCCTTATGCCGAGCAACAGAAGCCTCTAGATGTGCCTAAATAAACCAACGATACAACTCAGATCTTTGCCAAACTATAAGAAAACATCACCTTTCTAGATATAGTGGAAAGGATAAGGACCAGCAACATGAAAACTGCAATGAGAATAATGAATAGCTGCAAAACCTCAGCTACTATAATGAATTGCTGACAAGTAATCAGTTTCCAATGCATTCAAAGAAAGATCAAACAAAGAAAGAAGTGTTGTCGGGACTTGAAGAAAAGAAAAGGAAAACCCATACTAATATGTGTTCACAAGCGCTATAAGAGATCATAAGCAATTCATACTTGAAAGGACTTCTTTAAAAAGACCCTGCTTCAAATAAAGAATTGAGTGTAAAATTACCATGTGGAAGGTCATGGGTTCAACCACCGGGAGGTGTATTTGGCTTCGGCCTTCCAACAACAACAACAACTAAGCCTTTTCCCATTCTAGATGGGGTCGGCTACATGGATTCTTTGTTTTCACAGAGCCCTATCACGTGCCATGTTAGCAGTTAACTCACAATAAGCTAGATAATTCTTTATTGTTTCTTTCCAACACTTTTGTGGTCATCCTCGACCTCTTTTAATACTTTCAAAATTTAGTTTTTCATACCTTCTTACAAGTTCTTCTTTTGATCTTCTTTCTATATGTCCAAACCATCTTAAACGATATTCTCTCATTTTATCCTCTATTGGTACAACTCCTAATTTGTTTCTAATAACCTCATTATGTATACGGTCTTTTCTTGTATGACCACTCATCCATCTCAACATCTTAATTTCTGTCACAATAATCATCTTTTCAATAGATGATTAATTGTCCAAACCATCTGCTAACATCTCATGTTAGATGCAGGTCATCTTTTCTAATAACCTCATTTTATCCTCTATTGGTACCACTCATTATATCTTCTCAACATCTTCTTTTGGGCAATTAATCATCAACATGTACATTTTAACTTTCCCGCTGCTCTATAATATTTACCTTTTAACTTTAATGGTATCTTCTTATCACAAAGAATACAGGTTGCTCCTCTCCATTTTAACCAACCAACATTAATTCTATGCGTAACATCTCCATCAATTCTTTCATCACCTTGAAAATTTGACCCTAGGTATTTAAAACTTTCCTTTTGGGGATGCAATATGTGCCAATTTTAATTTCTATGTCCTCCAAAGTAACCAAATGATTAAACTTACATTCCATATATTATGTGTTTTACTAAGTCAAAGGCCTTTGCTTTCTAATGTTTCTCTCCATAGTTCCAATTTTCTATTAACTTTTTCCTTAGACTCCTCCACTAACACAATGTCATCTACAAATAACATACACCAAGGTACTTCATCTTGAATATGTTTTGTTAACTCATCAATCACCATTATAAATAAGTATGGACTTAAAGTTGATCCTTGATGTAACCCAATATTAACTTTAAAGAAGTTTGTCATTCCTTCATGAGTCCTTACATATGTTTTTGCATGTCTCTTATAAGGTTAATGTATGTCAATGGGATACCTCTTTCTTTCAAGGCTCTAAAATGTTCCATAAGACATCTCAAAAGGTGAATCGCTTCACTAGTAGATCTGCCTGGCATAAACCCAAATTGGTTCTCTATTGTACTCGATACTTGTCTTAACCTACGTTTGATAATTCTTTCTCATAATTTCATAGTATGGTTCATTAACTTCATACCTCGATAATTAGCACAATTTTGAATGTCTCCCTTGTTCTTATATATGGGTATAAGTATACTTGTTCTTCATTCCTCGGGCATCTTTTGTTTTCTCCATATTCCATTAAATAGTCTTGTGAGCCAAGTGATTCCTATTTCTCCTAAGATTTTTCAAACTTCTATAGGAATATTGTCTAGTCCTACCGATTTACCACCCTTCTTATGTTTAAGAGCCTCTTTAACTTGATTCTTTTGAATACGGTGGTAGAAATTATGGTTTATATACTTTTGATATGACTACTCTCCTAAGCTAATATTAACATCTTTATTTTCATTAAAAAGCTTATAAAAATAGTTTTTCCATCTATTTCTTATATCATCAATTGCCACTACAATTTTTTTCTCGTCTTTGATGCATCTAACATAATTAAGATCTTTAGTTTTCTTATCTTCAGCCCTAACTATCCTAAAAATATCTCTTTCATCCTCTTTTGAGTTGAGTTTCTTATATAAATCCTCTCAAATTTTAGCTTTGCTTTACTAACAGCATTTTTCACTTCCTTCTTTTCAGCATTTTTCACTTCCTTCTTTTCTTTCTTATAAGCCTCTAAAGTTTCACTAGTTTTCTTAGCATAATGTAATTTGTAACATACCCTCTTTGCCTTGATTTTATTTTGCACTACTTTACTCCACCACCAAGCTTCTTTTTGTGCAAGTACACCTCCCTTAGATTCACCTAACACATCTTTCACTACTTTCCTAATATGTATAGCCATATTGTTCCACACATCACAAGGTACAACAACAACTACAACAACAACTAAGCCTTTTCCCATACTAGATGGGGTCGGCTACCACACATCACAAGGTATACCAACATAATTCCAAGCATCTCTTTGAAGTACTTTCTGTTTAAATATATCTTTTTTCTCGCTTTTGAAGTTCCACCATTTAGTTTGAATAGCTCGATGCACTCTTTTCTTCTTTGTCCATTTTTTTATTTGTAAATCCATAACTAAAAGTCGATGTTGGGTGGTTAAGCTTTCTCCTACAATTACCTTGCAATCTTTACAACACACTATCTTTTTTTCTATAAATAAAGTAATCAATTTGTATTTGTGATAAGCCACTCTTATAAGTAATTAAATGTTCATCTCATTTTTTGAAGATTGTATTGGCTATAAAGAGATCAAATGCCATAGCAAAATTTAAAATCTCCCTACCTTCCTCATTTATATCCCCAAAGTCAAAGTTTTCATGAATACCGTGATATCCTAATGCGTCTTTACCGACATGTCCATTTAAGTTTCCTCCTAAACAAATCATCTTCCTTTGTGGAATTCTTTGAATCAGAAATATTACCAACTTTAACAATCTGTTATTAGTATTGTAAGTTTGTAGTAGCGTATTTCAACTTTTACTATTCAGACCCAATTTAAGATTCTCTTGTTAGGGCACTGGAAGTATCACAAAATTTTGAAAACATTGTTGAATAAGTAACAAAAAATTCTGAAAGTTCACAAAAATCAAATACTATGAAGTATCTTGCCTTCTGATGTGTAGCGACATGCTCAAATCAGAACATAAATAGTCCAATGAATGTAAATATTGTAAAAGTATGAGAAAACCCATGAAAGAAATTATTTGTTTGACAAGTTCATCAGAAGGTTTTTCGCGATTTTAAACATAAATAATATCATATCTTAATATAAAATTTTAAATTGTTAAGCCAATTAAATGCAATCCAACTATAGAATGTAAAGCAACAGTGGCTCGCAAAATTTCCACATTCTATTCGAACATAAGAGTTGGCTTTTAAATCTCGAGTACTATATTTATTATTTTAACTATCTTTAATGAATTAAATAAGGGGGTATTTATGCATAATATTAGCCAACCCCATCTAGTATGGGAAAAGAATTAGTTGTAGTTGTAGTTGTTGTTGTTGGGTGTTTATGCGTAATATATTAAGTGAATGAAGAAATAACAAAATCGCCTACATGGATTCTTTGTTTCCATGGAACTCGATCATGCGCCATGCTAACAGTTAACTCAACATAAGCTAAATCATTCTTTATTGTTTTCTTCCAACACTTTAGTGATTTTTCTCTTCCTCTTTTAACATTTTCACAATATAGTTTCTAGAATTACTTAACAATATACAAGCTTATTTATTTATGACGGTACAGCAGATATTGTACAAGTACATAAGCTTCAAATGACGCTGAAATATCGTATTAGTCATAGCTAAGCTTCAGATTAGCTTGTATCAAACAATAGTAAGGACTGTTATTTGTAACCCTGGTTTCAAGCATATGGTATAGTCTGGAGAGTTGGGTTCCATTCTTTGCAATCTCACCCAATTATAAAATCAGACCACCAATTTCTTATATGCCAACAGAACAGGTTCATGTTGGTCAAACATTCGACCCGCAACCAAACTATTTTATGTTTCTAGGGATGAAAATCCTACATAAATTAAATAGGTTGGCTGGATATCTAACCTGAACGTGTGAAACACCAAAATATGTGGACAAAAGAGGTACTATGCAAATAAAAGTTTAGCTTCTAAGAAAGGACATCTTGTGATGTGGCCTTACCAGTCTAGGCGGCCTTGTCTTCCCTTTCTTCACTGATAAACCCTCAATATCAGCTTCAAAGTAATTAATCTGTGACTCCAATTCTCCTACCTGATAAGAAATCCAATCATCTTGCATATAAATATTAGGACTTGGCCATGAACACATAAAACAGGGTAATCTAAATAGGATGGAATAATGCGAATGCGTGACCATCATGAGAGTCAACAATCTTAAGCAAACCAAGTGTCAAGTATTCTGAAACAAGAAGACTGGTAAAAATACCAAATGCAAGAGGAAAAGACCAAGGAAGACCACAGGAAATATAATATATCAAGATGACCATATGAAGCCAAAATATCAAGCAGATGACAAGATATTGCTACTTTTCTTTAGAAAGTCACACACACACACATTATATATATATCAAGAGAGAAAGAGAGAGTTCCACGTACCACATTATTCACCCAATCCCTTGTTTCTGACTTGGCCTTCTCTTTTGGATCCTACATAAACAAGAAGATGACCAAACAAAATTATCAACCTCCACAGACGACATTTTCATGAAATTAGTCCACTAAACACCAGATTAAGATGGTTACTGCAAGGTTGTAAAAAACATATCATAATTCCAGAAGGACTAAACTGCAACAAGTCCTAAACTGAAATTAAAAAATTAAAAAGTCAAGATAGTGTGGCATCTAAAGTTGATGAAGTTACGTGTCCCAGTTGTATTCCATTGATACCAGTCAAACCAATTGGAATATCCATCCAACTACAGTAAAAGAAAGCCCACCAAAGAACATCTTATCTACACCATGATTACTAAAGAAATATTGGCTACTGTAAACAAGTACAATATTAACATCGAAACTTAAATTTTATGGATCACATTATCAAAAATGCACTTAGAGATGTGATATCTGCTTTGTCTCATGGAATCTTAAATTTTCCGCTAGATGAAAAATGACTTCCCTCCCACTATAATTGGATATTTTATTATTCTGAATGGATTCAAACAGAAGTATTAGTTAGTTGTGAGCAAAATGTAAATAAAAAGAAGCCAATAGGTAAGAGAAGGGCATTGTAGTGCGTTGAGCAGAAAAAGGCTGAAACAAATATAAACAAAAACATTTAATTTATTGACTGAATGTAAAAGGGCATAACCACCAAACACGAAAGCCTTTAGCATAAAGGTACCACACCCAAAACCAACCAAGATGGTAATGTATTTGGCTGACAAATGCAAGATAAAGCATCTAGTAGGGGTAATCTTTGAGGCGATTGTTGTATTGCATCATATGATATGATAATCATACACACTGGGAACAAGTTACAAGCACACACCACAGAAAATTATTTTTGATCTGATAAATACAAAATGGGTTGTTTGTCATTCTTGTTTAAAATTTTGTACATGCCTTCTAAAAGAAGTTTCAACAGAATATGCCTCCTAAGCAAAGGCATTTTCTCATTCCCAAGATTAAAGACAAATTCCTTAGGTGCATCCAAGAGTTGTTTGGATTTTCTCTCAAGGTCTAGTAATGATTGTTATCAAATCCATCAAGATAGACCAACATCAGTACCACCCAACCACATCTCAAAAATTATAGGTCATGCAGGGGAGAAGTGTTGAAACTACAGTAATCTTCAAAGTTACAGCTTGCTGAACCACAACAGCTAGTGTAAGTAGGAGCAGAAAAGAAAGTAGGGATGAAGGTGTAAATGATGAATTGGAAATCAAGGTCATGCAGGGGACCAGTGTTGGCCTAACGTTCTGTCTAAACTTAATAGAGGCTATGGTGTCCGCTGTAGCACGCTATATCAAATTAGCAGTGCTTGGACCATCCAGTAGTATTCATTTAATGCCCATCCCCAAAAAATGCAAATAGCGGCATTAACAGTGATGTTGTGGCATGTTGTTGCCGTACAGTGACTCTCTCTCTCTCTCTCTCTCTCTCTCTCTCTCTCTCTCTCTCTCTCTCTCCATGTGTTTGCATGCCGCTCTTGGCAAAACTCTACCATCAATGGCACCGGCCACCACCACGAGTCTCTTTCTCATCTACTACTACAACAATAACAACTAAGCCTCATACTAGATTGGGTCGGCTACATAAATTCTTTGTTTCCACATAGCTCTATCATGTGCCATGCTAGCCAATATTTTTCGACGCATATCGCATCGTACTTTAATATTAAAAAAATAGTAAAAATCTTAAAAAATCAAATTAAGAAAATTTTGATAATTGCAAAAAATTCATATAATGCAAAATTTAGTACATATTGATCATTCACAAAAAAAAATTAAATATTTTAAAGCAAAAAATAAAATACATTTACATTTATACATTGTAATCAGGATCATCAACTAAATAATCTTTATCTTTTCCTTGCTAAAGATCCTCACCACCTCCTCCTTCAAAATCAAAATATTCATTTCCTTGATAATGTTGTTGCGCTCTTTCAAATTAATCTATGTAATGTCTTCTTTAATTAGGAGGGTTTTCTTCGTAATCTTTTATAATCCAGTCTTCTAATATATCAAAATTATCCAAACTTATTGGATCAAATTGGCTTTTTTCTCTATTTACCTTTCTTAATTGCCTACAATAAAAAAGATAAGTAATTAATAAATAATATTAGCAATTGAAGTCAAAAAAATATATTGAATTGAATCTTTAAGTACTAACTAATACAAGATTACCTTTCGCGAAGCCGCATGTTACAACGGATGAAAACTAAGTCATTGAACTGCTTATGTTCCAACCTATTACGCTTTTTTATATAGATGTATTCAAAGACACTCCAATACCTTTCATAACTCGTTGCACTACATGTTTGGCTCAGAACTCTTACTGCAAAATCTCTAAGGTCTGGGTAATCACTTCCAAACCTATTCCACCGAACATATGTAGAAAAAGGCAAACATTAAGAACTTAATCCACAATAATATAAGATTTAAAAAGCTTAAATATGAAGATAAACAATTTACCTATGCGCATATTAGTGCGATTGCAAATTGCTACAAGCAAACCCATTAAGTGAAGAGCATTATCATAGATCTCCATCTCTCGATTTATAGCATTTGCTCTACTCTTATCAAGGACTAATCTATCTATACAATCAATGATGCCTCGATTAACCTCATCATCTCTTTTGAAGCTTGCTAAGTACCTGAATGCTAGGTTTAGATAATATGTTGTTGCTTGAAGCTTGCTAAGTACCTGAATGCTAGGTTTAGATAATATGTTGTTGCTTGAAACTTGCTAAGTACTTGAATGTTGGGTTTAGATCAGTGTTGTCCAACGCATATCGTATCACGTATCGCTGGGCTCCACGATACGGGCGTATCGTATCGTATCGTACTTTAATATTAAAAAACTATAAAAATTATTTAAAAAATCAATAAAATTAGTAAAAATCCGAAAAAAATCAAGAAAATTCTGGAAAATTTTGAAAAAATCTGGTAATTGCTTTAAATTCATATAATGCAAAGTTTAGCACAAATTGAACATTTAATATTGAACAATTGCATCCAAAATTATATATTTTGAATCAAAAAATGAAATACATTTATATTTTAAATATTGTAAATTTGTATCAGGATCATTAACTAAATAATCTTCATCTTCTCCTTGATGATGTTGTTGCACTTCAAATTAATTCATGCAATGTCTTCTTCAGTTAGGACTTAGGAGTGCATTTTCTTCGTTATCTTCCATAATTCAGTCATGTAATATATCAAAATTAACAAACTGCTATCTTTGTACATGTAGTTGTCATATTTGCTAATTTTCATATGTGAGCAAAACAAAGAGCTCCATTTCTTTGATTATTGAGTCTATGACACCTTAATGATGTTATATTATTACTTGATGATGTCCCCTTTTTCTCTTATTGGAGACTAGCTTTTTAACTAATGCATGAGCTTCATTTCTCACTTCACAGACTGAGTTAAGCCTCACACACATTGATCATGTTCAACTCAATAGAAGTCATGTAACGTGAACCTTAAAATAGTGAAGTTGTGAAATCCCTACTCAATGAAAACTAAATGTTTTTAATTGTTTACGATCTTATGAAATTAGAAACTGTTAGCAAAAATATACCTAAAAGTTGTAACAGAAAGAGAAATGATTTTGTCATAAAAAATTTTTTATACATTATTTTTATTAAATAAATGAAATTATAAACCCAAATTATAAGTATATTGGAGGATGCCTTTAAGGGAAGTGAAGAGAGGGAAAGAGAGGGCAGAAACATGCAAAAAAAAATTTGAAAAAAAAATTTGAAAAAATTTTTTTTGGGCGTATCGCCCGTATTGTACGATACAGGCGATACGGGCCGTATACGTATCGCACCTTACGATACTATGCGATACGGATAACACTGGTTTAGATAATATGTTGTTGCATGAATAGGCTGATACAATTGTTTGTTCCATATATTATCTATAATTTTCCGGACACGTAATCTCTCTTTTTTTCATTAAAATTATTTCTAATGACTTTTTTTGTCCTATCCATGGCTTCATAAAGATAGCCCATAAATGGTTTCTCCTCGCTATCAGCTAATCTCAAAACCTTTACTAAAGGACATGTAATCCTCAATAGTCTAACACATGCATTCCAAAATGTACTCCTGAAGATTATCTCTGAAATCTCATTCAACTTTTTATTTCTTTTATTTTGAGGCAACTCTACAAATTATTGCCACTCATTCGAGGAGAACATTCTCTTCAAGGCTTGCTCTTGTCTCACAATATTCTGTATTGATAAGAAATTAGTTGCAAACTGAGTTGCAGCTGTACGAAGAAGCACTGCACCATCTGTATATCTCCTCATCATACACAATACAAAGGCATGGTTAGAGATAAATTTGGTGATATCTTAACAACACTCAATTGATACCTTTATCTCATCCATTTCTCCAATATCCTCAAAAATGATATCTAAGCAATGAGCTACACATGATGTCCAATAAAAAGTCTCATGGGTATCTGCTAACTCTTTCCCAGTTGCTTTATAGTTATATGCATTATTTGTAATGAATTGGCCTACATTCTCTAGCCCAACCTCACATATCACCTTATCAAACTCTTGCCTTAAGATCTCTGCATTGTGCCTCTCCTCTAACATGTTTAAAGATCTCAAAAACATAAGTCCTTTAGAACAGTGATAAGAAAGTTTAACAAAGTCCTTCCTTTCCTATCTGTCCATCTATCTGCCATGATAGCACATTCTGTCTCCTTCCATGACTCTCTCAAAGTCGAACAATATTCTTGCACTTCAATGATGATCTTATCTAATATCTTTTCTCTAAACTTTTGATAAGAAAGCATCTTGTATCTTGGACCAATATTAGCAATTGCATCTAGCATTGCTTGAAAATGGAAATTGTTTGATGCATTAAATGAACTGCATCATCATAAAACTATATGCCCACTGCAAGGTCTGCCTAATCATGCAATTGTTCTGAATCCATAACAGCACGAATTTCAGGTTGAGCACAAGGTGTAGTGCTACACAAAAAAAATGAATGTATGCTAGAAGCAACTCTTCTTCTACTCCTTCCTAAGCTTCCTCTTCTACCACTTCCACTTGCAAAATCTTCAGCAACCCTCTTTCTCCTATTTATTGATCGAGAACTACTACTACTACTAATTTTTGTTCTAGCATCTGAAGGAATACTATCAGTCATTTTAATAGCATCATCATCATCTTCCTCAAACATCCCTAAATTATCTTTTTGTTGTCTCCTATCTTGTATGCTCTCAATCATCTGAAAACATTGTCATTTAATGCCTTCTGACAAACTTCTAATTTTGTCTGTACAAGGAGCAACTTCTTTCCTAGTCCCTGCTAGGTAGTATTTCAATCGTGAAATTCCACCACTAACTACCTTCTCACAAAACAAACATCTGATCTTTAATCGGAAACCCTCAACTGATGTACCCTACTACTATGCCAGAACATCAGACTATGATTGCGAGTCTATAACACCCCTCCCTGCCATCTCAATTGAGCACTTCAATTCAATTAAAAACCTGAAAATAAAAGCACTTTATAAATCTCCAATCTTCACATAACACTGAACTAGAGTGTCTCCCACTTCATGAGTGTAATAAAAATCATATCCACGCACTTAATAACTTCATATTTTGTTATTCAAAAAAAGAAAAACACAAATAACACCAAAAAAACAACTAATACAAAGAAAAAAATTCTAAAAAATACTCAAAATATACCACAATCCGAGTTAAAAGGCTTGCACGGACATCGTAGAGTATTTTTTTAGAGTCTTGAACACCAAGGAGAGGAAGAACCACCGGAAGAAAGCTTGAGAATGCTTGAGCAACCGTGAAGAGACCTCAGAAACCCACAAAAATGTGGGTTTTGTGTGTTTGTATTGTATCGTAGTTGCCTATGATACGGTTAACACTCATGCTAGTAGTTAACTCAATATAAACTAGATCACTCTTTCTCATCTAATGTTTTTCAATTTTCTTTCTTCTTCTTGTATATTTCTTGTGGGAAAATGGTCTCTCTTCCCAAGGAAAAACACTCACTCTGTTTGCATCCGCAGTCAACAAAAAGAATAGATGTTCTTTCTTCTATTCCTTCTTTGTTTTCCTTGTTTTTCTTTATTTTCAAAAAGTTCACCCTCACAAATTTGTTGCATATCTATGACTATCTGCCATTAGTTCAAGAATTTGTTTTGTGTGTTTGTTGTTGTGTTTTAGACTTTTAGTTTTGTTCTGTTTTGTTTTCTATTCATTCTCAACTTTCATATAACTAGTTTATTTCAAGCATTCTCTCTATTTCTTTATTTTGTTTTGTTTTTTGATTAGCTTATGGTTGATTCATTATGTCTACATGTGAAGCACTAACAGCCCACTACCTGCTATTGATAACATAGGGTTAAAAGAATGGGTTGAAGGTCAAGAAATGGACTCACACAGTTACATCCATATCACAAACATGTAAGCATGCACGTACCATCACACCTACATATGTCTTTAGCTTCAAATTGACATAATCAACATTGACCTACAGACACGTGTGTTTAGATCTTAAAGACTGCAAATAGGTGCACGAACATGGTGGGAATTCAAAACCCAATTTATCTCAGGTTCTTGAGAACATTCTACTCACTCATTCAGCACTTCCTCAGGTTGCTACAAACTTGAAAAAGTGGAATATGTAATTCTCCAGCCTATGAGAATGCCAACTATTAAATCTTGCCAAAGTATGTCACAACACTGACGTCTTGACCAGCATCCTTATGTTTCCAAATCAAACATGTCCTAAATGCATTCAAGTGCCACACATCATAAATGGACAGGCAAAAAGATATAGAATGAAACACTTACAGTTTTAGGTTGTTGAACTAGTCCTTCTTTCGAGAAAGCTTTCGTCTTAGTTTCCTTTTCGCAAACCTTAAACCGCTCCATCTCCCTCTCAATAAGCTTTCGTGCATCGAGCAGAGCCTGATCATAAGATGCATTAACCTATGTCAACATATATCACAAAATGTACTGTCAACTCCATGACCAAATACAACAGTGAACAAATTCATTCACCACCATAAATATTGACCCAATAGATAACAGCAAAAGCATTCAAAGAAATCTTAGGATCTTTGGACTTTGATGAAAGATGTAACACCTCAAACAACAAAGTACTACAATTGCACTTATCTTATTTGGTTTCTAGCAGAATAAGAGGATGAAATCATGTGTCCTTTAAAAAGTATTCATCAAGTGTCCTTTAAAACGTATTCCTTTCTTTCATACACTTGTCAGCAAAAAAGAAATCTTATTTCTTTCTCCTTGATAGGATTGGCTTAGATAGTCAAGCTACATAAGAACTTCAAACACAAGCCCTGAAAATTTATGTAGATGGAGATCTCATGTTACGTAAAGAAGCAGGAAGAGCCCTGAGAAATATGGTACAGAGCCAAGATCATGCCTTCTAAACCAAGGTAACTCGATTTATTTACTATGAGATTTTCAACTTCTACATTACACTCCACTTATGAGAGTACTTGGAGCAAATTCTGATGCCTGATTACTTTTCCATTTTTCCCCCTAGCAAATGCTGAGCATAATATACAAGAAAATGTACAATAATTGAGATCCTCCAAAACAGTATCAGACTATAAATGCTAATAGTCATCAAAATACTGCTTTTTCGTCGTATTTTGTTTGGTATTGCTACCGCACATGACTTTGAGAGTCATGATGATATCACCGAGGAACGTCTTTATCAGAATATTTTTGCTGAGATATCAAAAGGTCTTGAAAATTTGTAAACCATGCAGCTGAGTAAGAACGAAAAGATCATCAATAGACAAAAAATGTTAACCAAGAAGATGAAGCAAGCCAGAATCACCAAATTGCAATGACTACCCTTCAGTTGCAGTCCCAACCAACAACACTGAGTACTTGCAACTAAAGTATACTGAACAGTAACGTATAAACCTTTAGATCACAACAGAAATTTGAATGATAACAGAAATCTTCAAAGAATATGCAGAGAACTACTGTGGCAGATTCAGGTTCTTTCACAAGGCCTAGGATATACTAATACATATCCTTATAAAGTAATAAATCGAAGTAATAATTCAATGAGTTTTCTTTTCTGAGAAAAAGACATGGATGAAACCCTACAAGGGTAACAATTTAAATTACAGAACAGTTGTTAGGGTCCACAATCACACGGTTTGGCTTGCACAAATGGTGCCTAATGAAGGCAAGGTCGATTTAACACCAGTTTCTAGAAATGAGAATCAGAAGACTGGTTATGTCCTCCGAGCTCATTAATGACATCTGGATACTCCCTTATTTCAATGACACAACATCTTCCGAGCACCAAAATAGTGAATATGCTGAAACATTTCTGATTCTCCAGTTATCAAAAAACCTCTGGCTTCTTATGGTAGTTTCTTACTCAACAATCGATCTGTTTCTGTAGCCTTAAAAGAATGTAAAAGTTGTAAGTGCAATTATTATTATGACGCGTTTTAACATCTTGTTTGTATATCCTATAGCAAATTTTCCCACGGTAAATGCATCACACCAGACCCCAAATTTCAAATATCCAACTTTTACTAGTTGACTTACAACACTACTGGAAGTAAGAAACACTATAATTCTCTAAGACGACCAAAAAGAAGTACAGCACGAACTCTAGGAACGGAAAAGTACAATATTATCATGAGGCCAAAGCGACGACACGAAGAAAAATGAGCGAAAAAGAGGAAAAAGAAACCTTTTTGTCTTTGATTTCGCTAGACTGTATCCATGTCTTGATCTGATCCCTGTACCTCTGCAGCTTCTTGATCTCCTTCTTCAGATCGGCCTCGAATTTCTCCTTCTGGTTCGCATTATCGGTGTCGTAAACCTGCAAACCAATCAATGAAAAGCTAAATCCTCACGAATCCGGAAACGAAACAAAACAAGATGGGAATAGGAAGAATGAAGAAGAGAATCGCCACGATTTCATTGGGAGGAAGCAATATTGACCTTGTTCCATATACTGTCAAAGACCTCGACACCTTCCTGAACCTTCTTCAGGACCCTGTCAATCTCTCCTTGCAGCTTCCTGCTGGCTCCCATGGCGCTCTCTCAAGAAGGAATTGACCATCCAGAAAAGAGGAGACTAGAGAGAATCGCGGATTCTAGGGTTTCTCTTTGCAACTAATTGGGGGTTTTCTGGACTGACTGAAATGCACGAGAGTGGGCGGGGGCGAGGGACACGTTTTCAATAAAGTCTTGGTGTTACTAAACTACACCCAAATTACTAAGCATTTGCACCCTACATTTCGGTAGTCACATCATTTTCACGATTTCCCACAATACCCCCAATTATGTTTTTAATATTTCCGCACTAACCAACCTGACATCGAGTTTCTCTCTCCTTTGTTGCGAGTTCTTTTTCTCGTTTTCTTGACCCCGGCACCTTGATCTATAGTTGGAGAACACAATAAATAATTGGACCTCGTCCAAGCTACATCACCTTCTCTAAAAAGAAAAAAGAGAGGTTTTAATGGTTTAATTTGGTATTTTATGTTTTTTAAGGCATGTTCATGAATTAAGCCGTAATTTGTTTTTCTTATGACTCGACAACTTATCAAGCCGTGAGTTAGGGTAAAGACACGGTTGAACTGCATCTCTATCCTCAATTATGAGGATCTAATGAGAAGAAAACGAGAAAGACTAAGATTGAATAAGAAACTTATAATCTTTTTTTTTGTATCTTATCGATCATCCAATATCAAATAAAATGAATTTTATTCTTTTTTCTTTGATTTGACAAGAAATGCTGATTATTTTTTAAGGGTTTGTTAGTTTGTTGATTCTCGATTTGACTTTTTTTCTTGAATGTTAAATATAAATCATTAATTTGTGAAAAGGGATTCTGACCGATTATTGGAAGCTGTAGAAAGTTGCCAAAAGGTATCGAGAATGATACCAAGATCATGTTGTAAGGTGTGTATTTGTAGAATAAAAAATGGAGAGGGATGAGGTGGGGGTATTTTGGATATTTTTATAAATGAGTGTGCTCATAATAAAAATGGTTGACATTATGTTGCCCCTGGACATTAGTAAGGAGGTAGCTTCAACCCATTTAGAAAAATATTTGGTGGCTGCTAGGATGAACCTATGTCCATTTGATGCATTCGGGGAGATTGGTCCTACGATGTCAAACGCCCACATGGTGAAAGGCCATGGGCTGACAATGGAATGCAAGGTTGATGATGGGATATGAATGGCGTGTCCATGCACTTGACATGGGTGACATTTCCTAACATGATTATGACAATCTTGCTTAAGGGTGGACCAAAAATAATTGGCTCTAAGTATTTTCATAGCCATCATATTTGCATTGACATGCCCTCTACATTCTCCATCGTAGAATTCATGCATTATAATCCTAGCCTCCTCGAGGTTTATACACCTCAACAAGATGCCAGTAAAACTTTTTTGTAGAGAATTCCTCTCAAAATCATGAATCAGGTTGAAATCTTTAGAATGAAAGCTTTGTCTCTAGAAGAAGCAAATTCTGAAAATCCTCCGTTTTCTAAGAAGTCTTTAATGTCTTGAAACCAGGGTTTTTCAGTAGAATTTTGGTCATTTTGGCAAATCTCCAAATCATGGATGGATGGAGTGGGTGAGTGCCATATTTCTAAGGATTAAGTTCCTAAGGTGGGATCGACCCTTAGGGTTGATCCTAAGGATGAGAGGGCATATGGTATGTCGTTGTCCTCTCTTCCTACGTGAGTGAGTGTGCATGTTTTGAAAGAATTGACCAGTTTGGTGGCCAATTCGTGGTATGAAAGGAGTTTTCCATTTTTGACTTGTCAAATTTTCAAGGCTTGGTTTATTACAAGTAAAGAATCTCCAAAGACTTCGATGTATTATGCCCCTAGATTTTTCAAATTTCAAGCCTTGTATGAGTGCTTCATATTCAGCTATGTTATTGGAACATTCGAAATCTAGGCGAATCGCAATGGGGATCTCTCCCTTTTCAGGGGATATGAGGATGACTCCCGCACCTGCCCCTTTTTGGTTTCTTGTCCCATCAAAGTGCATTTTCCACACTTGGTTTTTGTTTAAACAATTTGCTAAAACATGGTTTTGAAAATCGTTTGTAAAGATGCCTTCGTCGGGCATTTCATCAAGTATGGGATATGAATCTTCGATGGAGAATTCAGCCACATAATTAGCTCAGGCTTGCCCTTAATGGAGGTTTGATGGTGGAATTTTAGATCATACTCCATTAAGAGGAGCTGCCATTTACCAAGCCTACATGTGAGGATAGGTTTTTCAAACAAGTGCTTAATTGGATCAAGCCTGGACACTATCCAGATCTCATGATCTAAGAAATAGTGTCCGAATTTTTGGTAGGCACATACCAAGGCTAAGCACGTTTTCTCCATGGCTTGATAATTTCTTTCATATGCCAATAGAGTTTTTGAAATGTAGTAAATAACATACTCTTTATAACTATCATCCTCATATTGAGCTAATAAAGCACCCAATACATTCGTATACACAGAAATGTAAAGCAAGAGTGGTTTTCCTTGCTTTGGAGGTTTTAAAACCATAGGATTAACCAAATAAGTTTTTAATCTTTCAAAAGTTTTTTGGCAATCATCGTCCCATAAAAACTTCACCCATTTTCTCAAAAGCTTGTTGAAAGGTTCGCATCTTGTTGCCAAGTTCGAAATAAACTTTCTAATCGATTGAAGGCGACCTTGGAGGGTTTGAATTTGGGTTAAGTTGGAGGGTGTAGGCATGTTTATGATGACTCGACACTTAGAGGGGTTGACTTCAATGCTCCTTTGGCTTACCATAAAACCTAAAAGCTTACCCGATTCCATTCCGAAGATACACTTTTGAGGGTTTAGTTTCACTTTGTAACGCCTAAGCCTTTCGAAAACTTTTTGCAAAGATTCAATGTGTGTGCATTGGGTTTTTGATTTTACCAATGTAAGCACAAAAATTCCTTGCTCCTGGTTTACAAGACCATAAACGAGTCTTTTCGAGTTTACGTCGCTTTTAAGGGCGTGCCAGCTAGCTTGCCCAAGCTAGTGAAGTTTTTTGAAATATATCTGACTTTTAAAAGGTAATTGTGAGCAAGCGGGATCTTTTCGCTTGAAACCTTCTTGAACCGGTGCTGAAGGGTCAGTTCCAGTGCTTTAGAAAACTTCAATTTCAAACAAACATGAACTCTTTTTGAAAGAAAAGCGAGTATGACATTTTGTTTGCCTAAATTGCAGTTTTTATTACGGGGTTATCCGTATCCAAGTCTTTGAGTTTTTAAGCTATATTAGGCCGGATGTGTGTGCAGCAAGTGGCCTAGATTTAGCGAAGTTTGAGCATAGTTTGGGGTTTCCTCTTTGAAAATGTACAAAATGCAAGGATGCACGAACTCTCTTCGGGTTTGATATGATGTGAGCTAAGCTCGAATTGAAAGAAACTCACACACACGACTTAAAGTAAATACCCGAAATGTAAGTGCAACTCACGTAGCTGAACAGAGAAATACCCGAACCTTAAAAACAACTCACATGACTTGAATATAAATTGCGGAAGGGAGATATACTTATATTAAGAGCGAAAAGGCTCAATGCACGCGTGTGTGAGTGTAGAATTGAAATGACAAACTCACACGACTTGAATTGAACTTGCCGAATTGAAATATAAGTATATATATGAGCGAGAAGGCTCAACGTGTTTTTGTGTGTTGTGTATAAATGGAAAGACAACTCACACACATGACTTGAATTGAACTTGCTGAAAGGGAGATATAGATATAAGAGCGGAAAGGCTCAATGTATGCGTGTGTGTTGTGTATAAATTGAAAGACAACTCACATGACTCAATTTGAACCACCCGGAATGTAAAGACGTACACATATTGAAATGTAAAACTCACGCAGCTGAAAGTATATAGATACTTCTATATCTTAGGGGCTACCAAGCCTAAAATATGTGTGAGAGTGTTGAGCAAGTGCTCGAGTGCCCTTTGTATGTAAATGTGGAAGCTTAAATGACAAACTCACACGACTTGAAAGTAACAACCCAGCTGAAAGTATATATATATACTTGATAAGAGTTGAAGCTCAATGCACACGTGTGTGAGTGTAGAATTGAAATGACAACGCACACAACTAAAAGTAACAACCCGAATAAAATTGTAACTCACACGGCTCTTACTAGAGTCTTTGGAGTAAGAGCGAAAGCTCAATGTGAGTGTGTGCAAATCGTGTACGATTAAGAGCTAAAGCTCAAGTGTACGTGGGTGTCTTGTGTACGAGATAAGAGCTAAGGCTCAAGTGCACGTGTGTGTCTCGTGTGTCAAGCACCAATATTACATCTCGGGGGAAGGTCACGCTCCATTATTACAACCCCGTATCAAAATTGAATTTAAGTATGAAAGGAGTAATGTAAATACCAAATTTTAAACACTTACAAGTGACTCGGCTTTCTTCTCCAATCTACACGGGTTTTGATCCACTTTGGCAGCCACGAGGATGACCTCTTCAGTGTGCTTGAGACGTGAGGTGGCTGACTCGAGTTTTGCTTGAAGGGATATGAGTCACTTGGGCTTGAAAGAGTTCACGGTAAAAGGTGGGCTGTGGGCTTAGGTAGGGTGTATGGCGGTGGGTGTGGTGAAAGGCTAGGATGATGGCAGTGGATGGGGTGCAGGCGGATGAAGTTGGCTGGTATGGCAAGGCGGTATGGGATATTAGGGACAGGAGGGTGATCGACTGGGGTGATGAAAGGCTTCGGCGCGAGGGACAAGCAACGGGGGGGGGGGTGCTGCGGACAAGAGCGCAGGAGCACGCAGGACTGGCGCACGAGACAGGGCGCGCGCTGGCAGGACGTAAAGGGGGTTCTGGCGAGGTGCGGTGCGCGCGGTAAGGAGCGAAGCGTTGCGGTGAGCGGAAAGGGGTGCGCAGGCGTGCGGTGAGGGGTTCGGGTGGAGACAGGGTGAGCCGGGTGTTAGGGGGTGTTGGTTAATGGAAAGGTAGGTCGGTTTGGCTGGGATTAGGGGGCAAGTATGGCGGTGGAATTAGGTGGGTGTTGGTCTTGGGTTAGGAAAAGAAGGTTTGGTTTAGAGTTAGGTTTAGGCTTATCTTAGGCTAGGCTTTGGCTCAAGCTTTGGTCCAGCCACCTTGGGTCCTCCATGCGCAGGTAGGTCTACCTCGGGTCATGTTGGTGCAGCCCATACTAACCCTATTTAGCCCACAAAGGTTAAACCCACTAAAAAGAAATTAAGCATAAAGCACTCACCTTAACCTTCTCTCTCTCCTCCAAGGCTCTCCAAGCATTTCACGTGGAACCCCTTTTGGAGACCCCCTCACCTCTTTTTATAAGTAAGTGAGGTGGGTCTTGAGTTTGGATATGGGTTCGAGATCTGGATCCAAATACCATTTGGATTTGGATCTGGATATTTATGACCAGATCCGATCCAAATCCAAACATTTATATGGATATGGATCTGGATATTTTGGTCCAAATTCAATCCAATCCAAACACTATTTGGATCTAATCCAAATCCAAACACTATTTGGATCGATCCAAATCCAAACACTATTTGGATCGATCCAAATCCAAACACTATTTGGATATGGATCTAGATATATATGGTCCAAATCCGATCCAAATTTTCTCTAAGCAGTCCTTCTTGGCGTTTCGAGACGGACGGTTTATGCGGGCCCTAACTTCATCAGTGCACCGTCTGACGTTAGGTCTTCCCCAACTTTGTCGTCCGATCTCCATCTTACCTTTCTGGACTTCGTTTCAATCAAATTTCTGGTTTTCAATCTTGGGCTTGGATTTCAAAAGATAAGGTTGATGCTTTTGGCTTCATATGTCATATGTTGGGCTTAAAGTCTGCTTCTGACCCGGGTTCTCCTTTTGCTTTCGGTCCTGCTTTCATTAGATTATGCTGATTTCTGGGCTTTTGGACATACTTTCGGAGTTTGCTTTTGATCAGGACTTCGGAGCTGCTTTCTGGGCTGCTTCTTGATCAGGTGTTGTCCTTCATGCTTCACCTGTTTCATTTGGCTCTTTATGAAATTGGGACTTTTCCTGAGTTTAAGAAATCCATATTTTGATATGGGTTTTTACCAAAATTTTGAGCATTTATAGCCCCTGGGTTTTCGAAAACTCCAGAATTAGGTTTTTAAATGAATTTTCAAACTAGGTGTTTAATTTTGAAATTCATTTTATTTTGGGGTGTATACAACCAAGAGATCATCCACATATACTTCTAAAAACTCATGAATTTAATAATGGAAAATGGTAGTCATGGCTCTTTGGCATGTGGCACCGGCATTTTTCAATCCAAAGGGCATAACCGTGTAATAGTAGGTGCCCCAGGGTGTAGTAAAAGCAGTTTTCGCCTGATCTCTTGGAGCTAACTTGATTTGATTATAACCCAAGTAGCCATCCATAAAAGAAAACATTTCATGATTTGCAGTGTTGTCCACTATCAAATCAATGTTTGACAAAGGAAATTTATCATTTGGAGTAGCTTTGTTCAGATTTTTGAAATCGATGCAAATCTAAATTTTCTCATTGGATTTTCGAACTATAACTATATTTGAAAGCCAATCAGAATACACATGATTTTATAAATTCGGCCTTTAAAAGATCTTCCAAACCCTCTTTTACTTGAGAGTGGACATTCAAATAGATTTTTCTAAGCTTTTGCTTTATAGGTTTAACATATGATTCTAGGGAAAGACAATGCTCTACAATTTTTGGGTCTAGACTCGGCATATCTTCGTAGGTCCATGCAAACACGTCTAGGTAGGCTTTCAAGAATGTAATGAATGATGCTTTTTTATGCTCATGCAAACATGTGCCTATCTTAACACAGTTAGGATTTGACTTTCTCCCAAGGTTGATTTCTATAAAATCCCCTCCTACAAAATTTGAACATTTTTCTAAGTCAAGGATTTTGTGAAACTTGGGAAGCTCAGAAGTTTGATCCTCCTTAGGGAAGAGGGGATCCTCCTCCGCACTTTGATCATTCTCGAGAATTTTGAATCCTAGAGAAGTTTGAGTTGATGCATGATTTTCACGAACACCTGGTTTTGGTTTTGAAATTTTTGCAAGTTTTGAAGATTTTGGACATTGTATAAAGACAACTTTTTCTTCAAATTTCTTGGCTTTTTCGAAATTTACACCAGGAGCTAGTATATACAAAACATTGTTTTTGGTATTTTTAAGTTTTTCTATTTTTTTTGTTTTTTGTAAAGAAAAGACATTGGGAGAAATGCAAATAACACTTTTTTTGGATTTTTTGCAATTTTCCAATGTTTTTGGGTTTTGAGGTTTTTTCAATTGTTTTTGGATTTTGAGAATGTGTAATTTTTTTGAATTTTTAGTTGAGGAGGGGTCTTCCATCATACCTACAAAGAAAACACTATAAATCAGTCTCTAAACAAGAGGTCTAAGTCATAAGTGTCGGTTTTAGTAGGTTCTAGGGCACCCTTGACCCAAGTGATCGTAGGTGGTGGTTTCAGGGATATGGTTGAAATGTAGCATATCCTATACCGATTTGGGTTTGGATTTGGCAAGATGGGCTCTAGACAACCTCAGTTTTGGTTCCCTGAACTATGGTAGGGCTTGTAACACATGTTTAACAGCATGTTCCAAGGTTTTTTAGTTTTTGAAAATTCTTTGTATAGTGGATGGCCTTGGAACTTGCTATCGTCCATGTCATGCTCAAATTGCTTTTGATTTAGGGATTTTGGAAATATTGGGATTTTAGTTTTACCTAGGATGGTCACGATTTTGGGTGGGCCAACTTCGGGCTGTCCCTTGACATATACGACAATCCTAGGTTTTGTGAGGATGAACTTGTATGGTTCGTCCTAGGATTTCCCGGGGTTGGTCCCGTAGGCTTTATGACTTGATAAGTAGGGGAAGTTTTGTACTCTCCTTAGTTGAGGATGGCTTTCGCCTAGAATTACCATGATTTGGTTTTCATAGGAGATTTTAACACACCTATGAAAGGTAGATAGCACAGCCCGAAGGCTATGTATCCATGGTCTTCCCAACAATAGGTTGTAATGGGGGTGTATGTCTAAGACATGGACCATACAAGTTAGGATGTGTAAACCCTGCGTGGGTTATGCCTCCTATTTCCATGGGTAACTCTACGGCTCCCAAAGGTTTTGATGTATTTTCATCGTATCCTATGATAATGATGGGGCTTGGGTTTACAGAAGTTAAGAAAACTCCAATTTGACAAGCCACGTGTAACGGAAGGATGTTGAGACCTCCTCCCCCATCAACCAAACACCTGTCGAGAGGATGGTGATTCCATACCACCTCGATATGCAGGGCTTGGTTGTGGGTTTCATACGGTCTTTCTATCTCATATTCCGAGAACATGATGGGTGTTTTTGCACAGATGGGTGCCACTAGGAAGGACAGGAACTCAGGGGTTATAGTTAAGTTAACCTTGGCTCTTTCTAAGATTTTTTCTAAAACCTATCTATGCTTGGGAGAAGTTTGTATTAACTCTAGGATAAACATGTTTATCGGGATCTTGGAAAGATGATTTTCAAAATCATATGGGGTTAAAATATTTTTTCCTTTATCCATGACTTGCGATGCCCTAGGAATGCATGCTTTTGAAGGGCGAGGAATACTGACCACTTTTTTTGTAGCATTTTTTTCTAGATGTGGGGGTTGATAGATCCTTCCTGACCTGGTCACCTCGCCCACACCTTCCCTCAGGCTTGTTCCAATGTTGGCTCTATTTTTATGCTTTGGAGCACTCCGAATTTCTAAGATGGCTCTAACCGGGGGCGGGACTCTAAGCGCTCCCTGGATCACTACTTGTTTGGTCTTTTTGAATATGATGAGAGAAGGTGGTGTGTGACAAGTAGTGAAGCCAGTATGCGATGCATGAACTAAACCTTTTGAAGTCGAGAAAGCACATACCTCTTTTTCCTTCCCACTGGTACTTGCGTGATTGGGGAAGGGTTCCTTAAGCACAACTTGGGCAAGCTCCGATTCCTCAGTGACCTGAAGCCGACCCTACTTTATCAAGTTTTGGATTTTGTTCAAAAGAGAGAAACATTGGTTTGTATCATGGCCCTTGAGCCGATGATATTTGTAAAACCTGTTTAGAAATCTCCCTTTCGGAGGTGTGCCCTCAGGAATTTCAGGGAGCGTTACCAATCCTTGGGCGAGCACGAGGTCAAGGACCTTTGAGACAGGTTGCCCCAATGGGGTATACTCCCTTTTTTTGAATGTTTTTTGCAATTTTTCATCTTTTTGTTCAAATTTCTTTGAAGTACCGATCAGGTTTGTTTCCACTTGGATATTTGCAATCTTTTGGGGTTTTAGCCCTTTATCTGTCGTGGGTAGCCCGTAAGTTCTGGGTTTTTCAAATCTCAGTTTTGGAAGGATTTTTCCTTTCCACAAGTCATCATAGACCCCCTTTTTCAGATTGGTTTCAAATAGGAAAGCCTTTTTAATTAACTTGTGAAAAATCGAGATTTCATACAAAGAAAGAAGTGTTTTTATCTCTGTTTTAAAGTTTTCAAGGATGAGCATTATTGCGCATCCTTCGAAGATGGGCTCTCTCACTTGCCCAAGGAGGGACCTCCATCAAACGATGAATGCATGCACATCCTTGTTCGAAGCTTGTTTTGTGTCCCTTAAGGTGTTCAAAGTGGGCGTCACTTCTACGTTGTAAGAAAATCTTTACATAAAGCTGTTCGCTAACTCTTCAAAAGTAGCGAACTAGCTTAAGTCTTAGGAAGCAAGCCATTTTGAAGTGGTTCCTTTGAGGGAAAGGGGAAATCAATATATCCATTTCGTGGAGTCCTTTTTCTTTTTGTGGGCTCTGCGAGAAAAGAGTTGCAGGTGGGATCTAGGATCCCCGTACCATCATACTGATAGAAGTTCAGTATATCATCGTAACTATCTATTTCATAATCTAGAGGAAGGAAATCAGACAGGGCATACGATCTCTTTTCTTTGTTTCGGCCCTTTAACAATTGTTGAAGGGCTTTTCGATCTTTTAGTGTGAAGGAATCATGATATTGGTCTCCCTCCATTCCGGAGGTTTCCTTATGCTTTTTGGACTTACCAGGTTTTTTCTTGGCTTTACCAGGTTTCCTTTGAGGAATCAAGCGATTTTTGCCTCGAATTGCCTGCGCAAGTCTTCGAGTGCTTCTTTTTTGTTTTGAATATGGGTTTTAAAAGTTTTTTTTGAAATGGAACTTGATGAGCACGAGGCTCGGCTAGTCACTTCATTGGAGTATGAACTCGACCTGACTCAAAAGTTTTGAAATCCTATGAGTGCAAACAGGCAAAAGTTAAACAAATTTTGGAATTTTTTTTTGAAGTTTTGTTTGTTTTATCGAAGTTTGCTTAGGACCCGAGCCCCACCGGGCATGCCAAAACTGTAAATGTGAAAAATTTCACTCCTGGTTTATGAGACCTGAAATGAACCTTTTTGTGCCTACATCGCTTTGTGGGACTCAAACTAGTGGAGGTTTTTAAAAATATTCTAAGTTTTTGGGTGATTGTGGGAAAGTGGGATCTTTTCATTTAAACCTTCTTGAACCATACTCAAAGGTCAGTTTAAACGCTTAGAAACTTTGATTTTTCAAATCAAATACTGAACTTCGAAAGAATAGTGTTATATGAATTCGATGTATGCCTTCTTTGCAATTTTTATTACGACTATTGGACGACCTAAGTCTTTTTGAGTTTTATCTATTTAGGCCTGATATGTGTGTAAATAGGTGGCCTATTTTCAACGTAGTTTGAGCGAGGGTTCGAGAGCTTTTGAAAGCGAGCAAAGGATGCGCACTCACTCAAATTGAAATAGCAACTCACTCGACTTAAAGTAAATCCACACGAAGGGAAATGCAACTCTACTTCCACTAAAGTAAACTCACACATCTAGAAAATATATAAATATGGTTTATCCTAAGAGCGGAAAGGCTCAATGTGTGTGAGTGTAAAGAGCGGAAATGCTTGAGTGCTCGTGGGTGCTTCTCCTATGAAATTTAAATGACAACTCACACGACTTTCACTAATATGAATACCCGGAATGTAAGTGCAACTCACACAGTTTTCACTAATGTAAATACCCAAATTGAAGTATATACGTTTAGCTTAAGAGCGGAAAGGCTCAATGCATGTGTGTGGTTGTGTGAAATTTAAATTGCAACTCACATGACTTTCACTAAAGTAAATATCCAAATTGAAGTATATACGTTTAGCTTAAGAGCGAAAAGGCTTAATGCACGTGTGGTTGTGTGAAATTTAAATTGCAACTCACATGACTTTCACTAAAGTAAATACCCAAATTAAAGTATATACGTTTAGCTTAAGAGCAGAAAAGCTCAATGCATGTGTGTGTACGTGTGCAATATAAGAGCGAAACGGCTCAAGTGTACGTATGTGGTTATGTTTCATCCACAAATATTACATTTCGGGGGGAGACTTCGCTCCATTATTACAACCCCGTTCCGAATTGAATTTACTTTAAACGAGTAATGTAAAACTGAATGTAAATAGCACTTACAAGTGTTCGGTTTTGCCTCTCGGGTTCGCTCGGTTCCGTCCTTCATTGCAGCCTCAAGGTAAGTCCCTTCAAGTGGGCTCCAAAGTGAGGCTTGGGTATGGATCCACTTAGGTGCAACCAAGTGGGTTTGAGCTTGGTCTTGGCTGGGTTCGGTCAAGGAGTCTTGGTTAGGTTTAGGATGTGGTTGGTCGAGTCCTAGTTAGATCTAGGTTTTGGTTTAGGAAGATGGGAATGAGCTAGGTGCAACCAGCACCTAGCTTAGTTAGGATTTTGAAAAGGGGCAGGTCGAGCCAATGATGGCTCGAACCAAGGTGGATCCTAGGGTGACAACCCAAGCTAGGTCCGGTTGGGAGTGGGGCAAGTGCTGGGTCAAGTGCAGGCCAACAAGACCTGGCCGAGTGGTGCACTTGGCTGGGTTTTGTGCAGGCTAGGGTGCGGGTTAGCCAACAGGGCTTGGCCAAAGGGGGTGCAGGGTTTAGGTTGGGCGCAGGCCGGAAAAACCTGGCGGGTGATGTGGGTTCAACCGAGTGCCAAGTGCATTCGGTTTTTTGGTCGGGGCTAAGGGTCAAACCAAGCGCCAAGTGCACTCGGTTGTTGGTGGCTGATATGGGTAAGTGAAGTGGGGATTAGGCCAGACAAGGGCAGGCCGAGTGCCAAGTGCACTCGGTTTATGGATACTGCCTAGATGCAGATCGAGTGCCAAGTGCACTCGGTTTTGTAGGGTTCAAGGGATGAGCTAGGTGCAGCCAACACCTAGCTTAGTTAGGGTTTTGAGGGGTGAGCTGGGGTGGCTCGAGAGGTGGGGTGCGTGGTTGGCCAAAGGGCCAGCCGAATGGGTGTAGGTTGGGGGCATACCGAGTGCCAAGTGCACTCGGTTTGGGTGCTGTGGGTGAGCCTAGTGGGGTGCTGGTAGGGCGTCTTGTGGGGTAGGTTGTGGCGGTCGGTTAGGTGTGTCCTAGGGTGGAGTTGGTTAGGTTTAGATGGCAGTGGTGGTTGGGTTAGGTTTAGATGGGGTCGGTTGTGGCTAGTTAGGGTGGAGTCGGTGGTGGCTGGGTTAGGTTTAGGTAGAGTCGGTTTAGGGTGGGTTGTCTTAGGACTAGGTTTAGTGTAGGGGCTCAAGGTGAGGGTTCGGTTAGGGTGTCTTGGGGCTAGGTTTAGTGTAGTGTGGGTTAGGTCGGTTAGGTGGTTGGGTCAAGTGGGCTAGGTCTAGGCTAGGTTTAGGGTGGAGTCTTAGGGGACTTACCTTGCAAGTGGTCCATCTTGTGCAACCATGGTTGCAGCCCATGTCCATGCCATTTGTAGCCGTGTTGTTGCAGCCCCAAGGTAGGTCTAGGTCCAAAAGGCTTGAACCCACTTCACCCTTGATTGAGCCGACATGGCTAAAACCCACCAAAGTTGACTTTTCCACCCACTCTCTCTCTCTCTCTCTCTTCCCAAGCTTCCCAAGTAGATTCACGTGAGCATTTTCACCCCCCTTGGTCTTTTTTATAGGCCAAGGGGTGGGTCTTGGGTTTGGATCTTGGATTTGGTTTTTGAGATCCAAATCTGATGCAAACACTATTTGGATATGGATCTGGATATTTTTGTTTAGATTCAATCCAAAATCTTCTTTCTTCAATCCTTCTTGGTGTTTTGAAATGGGCGGTTTTGACGGGCCCTGGTGTCGCTAGTGACCCGTTTGAGCTGGGTTTTTCCCAGTCTTCTTGTCTGACCTGCTTCTCACTTTCCGGACTCTGTTTCATTTGATTTTTGATCTCAAAGGCTTGGGGTTTCACCTCTGATAGTTTCATCGGAGCTTTGGCTTCGCCCTTCGTATTTTGGGGCTAAAGTCTAATTCTGGCCTGGATGCTTGTTTCGCATTTCTACCTTGTTTTCAACCGATTGAGCTGAACTTTTACTTTTTGACCTATTTTGGAGCTGCTTCTTGATTAGGGGGCACCTGCTTGGTTCAACTGCTTTACAAAATTTGGGTTGTTGTATCTGTTTAAGAACCTTTATTTTGAAGGATTTTTAGACAGAAGTTAAAACTTCGCAACTTCGGGGTTTTATTAGTTCAAAATTGGTTTGAAAATAGTTTTTGAAAACTAGGTGTTTGTTTGAAAATAAATCCCATTTTGGGGTGTTTACAAGAAGAAATTGCCTTTTGAGGAGGAGAGCGACACACCTTGGAAGGGAAATTGAGGCCCTAGAGGTCAAGATTCACTGTTCCCATAAAAAACCATCTCGAATATATAAGGAGAAGAGCCATACCTGAAAAACTAAACCAAGGCCAAAACCCGATGAAGAATATGAGCCGTAGATGAAGCAAGTGTTTAGATCAAATCTTCTAACCTTGCTAATCATCCAAATACCCATTTGTCTATAGAAAAACCAAAAAAGTTTTTTTATTTAGAAAAAGCTAGAAAATTTTTAAAAGCCAAAAAGATTTGAAAATCAAAAATTTGAAATTCATGAAATTAAAAGGAAAAAGAAAGTTTACATCCCTAAGTGCACAAGTGGAGTGGGGCATGAGAGTCACATCATTCCAAATTTTTCAAAATCAGTTGCTTCGATGGGTTCCATTCCCATGAGCACTATTTCATACACAAGAGAGAACGAGTGTTGTATACACATAGGCTTGGCATATGAAATATAAGACCTACCAAAGCAATGGGAGCTCGAAGCCATGCATAAGCCATAATAACCTCAGGACGCCTACAAGGAAGCTTGCTCTCACCATGAAAATGTAGACAAGCTTGGAAAAGGTATACCTGAAACTCTTTTCTCTCAAAACTCTCTACTCGATTCACCTCTTTGTTGTGTAGGACTGATAGATTATCAATATTCAAATCACACTCATGCACCCACAATCCCACCAAATGTGGCGAAGGATGTGGATTTTGAAGGTGCAGCGAATGTCCATCACTAACAAAAAGAATTTCAAAATGAAAAGGAACAAAATAAAATTCAAGACTTGGCAAACATGGTTATCCCTAAGGCATTCTTCGACAACCTAGGTACACCTAACTCTACTCTATATAAACAAACCTCTTTGAGCCCAGGTTTGTACCATAAACCCAAGCATATGGCCATGATTTCCCCAAACATCAATAAACCCACCAAGGGGCTGACCATGCTTTCCCTTGGAATCCTTTTTCCTCCTTTGTGCAAGGGATCAAACATGCTCTCCCTTAACACTCATATAAACTCAAACCATCGACCCCTAGGGGCACACTTGGTTGCACCTACGATCCATCCCCCTATCATCGACCTACTAGGAGAAACCGAGCCACACCCGACCAAGGTCGTCCATCTCCTAGAGGAACCCAAATCACCTAAGTCTTCCACTCCTAGGGTCATGTGCATCTTAGAGGAGTCAAACACTTCTACCCATAGACCTCCAAGGCATAACCAATAAAATTCGAGTGTATAACCATGCTATAAATGATACACTATTCCAAGGTCATTCCCTTTATAAAAAAATTTCAAAACTCAAAAAGGCTTGGAATATGTGACTAAACATGGGGCATACACCATAATAGGGCCTAGGAGCTAAAAACCAAGGTAGACTAGAACCTATCATACCTCTACCAAACTTGGTCGATATGGCTTAGGATATAGACCAACCATACCCCCTGAGCCACCACCTAAGACCAATTGGGTCAAGGGTGTCCTAGAACTGACTAAAACTGAAACCTATGGCTTAGACCTCTTGTTTGGAGTCTAATTCATGGTGGTTTCTTTGTAGGTTTGATGGAAGACCTCTTTTATTAAAAAAAATTCCAAAAAAGTATATATTTTGAAAAAAAAATTTAGAAAACTCTCAAAACCCAAAAATATTTAGAAAATCAAAAAATTCCAAAAAGAAGTCTTTTATGTTTTTCCTTCTAGCATTTATTTGGGAATCCTAAAAAAAATTGGTTTTTAAATCGGGTTCAAACTCAAAAATTGGTTTTCACAAAATCAGTATACATTCTTAAACCCAAATTATCTCATAATCCTTTTGTGCATAACCATTATCTTTTGCACATACTTTCCTAGAAATCAAAATACTTGAGAGTGATTAAGGCAAAGAGGAAGATCACCTCATCCATGAAGATGGTAAAGCCTCGAGCTTTCTCAATTGCATAAAATCCTTGATTTGGAAAAACCTTCAAATTCCGTAGGAGATTTTCTAGAAGTAAATTAGGGAGTGAACCTAACCCAAAATACATCAAAGGCTAGGATGGTATCATGCAATGCCAAGAATTAAGATCGTGCATGTCCTTCATGTATCATATTGAAAATCATTCATGCTACATTAGGGATCGGCCATAGTATATGAATGCTCATGTCATTCCCTCCAAACTAGGAGCATTTAGAGTTTATTCCTTAAATACCTTTCATGGAGATTGAATATATTCATCATTTCATAAAGCACATATCTCCATTAGGAATACATTTTATGTGCCATTTACATCATTCACCCACAAGAGGTCTACATTTATTTAGTAGGTGGCGTTCCACGTGGGATGGTCCCTATGTTGTAAGAGGGGCATTGGTTAATTGATGTTGAGGGAAGAAATTTAGGACTCACAAATGCCCAATACTTGAAAAAGTATTACATATAGGATCTACTTTAAATTTCTTTTGAAAAGATTTTAAAATGGATCTCCTTTAAATTTCTTGAAAGAAGGACCAAAAATTGATTATGTGACCCTAAATTAGGGAATTGATGCTTTATGAAAAGTAGAGTTTTCAAAATCATTTGGTAACATTTCAAAAATCTTTGGCTTACCAAATGAGTCATAGTTCAAAATAACAAAATATTTTTAAATGATACGTGCTATTAGGAAATAGGATATTCTTGGTTGAATTGATTATCTAAAGGGATGAGTTGTATTCCTGTAGACATGAAAATTCTCATTCCGTAGTTTGTGGAAACTTGAAATAAAACTTTTCTATCTACACTTGCGCGAGCGTGCCAGCTAGTTCAAAACTAGCAAATATTTGAAAATGTAGACTTCTAGGCGATTGTGTGCAAGCGGGATCTTTTCACTCAAACCTTCTTTAGCTGATGCTCAAGGGTTGATGTTGAGCGCTTAGGAATTTTATTTTTACAGCAAATACAATTCCCTTTCACATGAACAAGTGTTTTTGAAAGAATTGTTGAACTTGTGCACTTTTGATTCAATACTTGAAATATACAAACTGTTGGAAATAGAGAATTCTGTTTTCAGAGCTGTTTTCTAAGAGGGATTTGAAGGTGTCACAGACCTCCAAAAATTTTATAAATTTTACAAGATGAAGCTGGTAGTATGGAGAGACTGTTCAAATATGCATTCGGAGTAGTATTGAATCAGAAACAAATAATTGACTTAGACCAACTCATTGACTCAGAATAGTTCTGTTTCAAAAATATAGAAACTCAAAGATGAGTCTGTATCTCTCTACTCAGAACTCTGATTCTGATGATTTGATATTGCTGGAAAGCTATGGATGTTAGCTTTCCAATACATCAAAAATCAATTAGAATGGACTCATGTGGACAGAGATATGAGACTTTTACCAAACCTCTGCTTTAAGAAATCCGACTGTACACACAAGGGTACAAAAATTAAGTCATTCTTAATCCGATTTTATTACGTGACTGAGCGGCCCTAAAATCTTACCAATTTTATCCATAATGTCTAAAGGTGTGTGGAGTAAGTGTGCCAAATTTGGAGCTAATCGGAGTAAGCATCACAAAATGAAAATTACAGGAACAAACATGTGCAGAGATGTAGAAATCTGGTTTTCTGTTTTATGAATATAATGATGCAAAACTCACACGACTTTAAAGTGGAACAACCCTCAAAGCAAATTGCTGGAATGTAAATGAATGGAAAATATTTTATAGCTTAAGTATAGAGGGGATTAGAAGTATAGAGGGTATATAACATATAGGAAGGAAGAAACATTAAAGGAAACACTTAGCGTGCATGTATAGTATTTTATCCACGAAATTAAACTTGTAGAAAATTTAGATTATTACAACTTGGGGGGAGATGAAACTCCATTAATACAACCCCATTTAATGAATTTAAAGGAAGAGAATCAAAGCTTAGATTGAGTAAGAAGAGTGTTACACGATTTTGGAATATGAAAGACCGGGTTTCAATGATGAAGTCGGCCTTCCTCTTGATTGTCTTCCTTCCAACTCCCACAAGTTCTCACCTAACTCCCTCTTATTCCCACACTAGAGGACGCCTCTCCTTGCTGGAAACTTCTGCTCCTAGCCTAGCACACACAACCCAAAGTCTAGAGCCTCTCTCTCTACTCTTTCCAATGTTCCAAGCCTCCTTCTCAGCCCCCCCTTGGCCCCTTTTTATAGGCCAAGGGGGGCTGGTTCTAACCCCTTTTATGGGGCGGGTTGGCCTGCCCCTTGGGTCCAATTTGGATCCATTTGATCCAACCACTTAGTGGTGCCCTTGGTCCAGCCCATGTGGGCTGGGCCTAGGTATAGCTAATTGAGCTTGATCCACACAGCTTGGTGTTTGGTGTACCCGTCCCAAGCTTGCTTCAATCTTGCTAGTTTGTCCTAGTCGTGTAGACGTAGCTAGGTTCTTCTCTTTGATGCTTGGCTGCTCCTTACACTTAATACAAGTCATTCTTAACCGTGTACATTTAGCTAAGTCCTTTTGATTCATAAGTTTAGCCATGCCTTGATTCTTGCTTGGTTCGGCTTCCACCCTTTGCTCTTGAGTTCAACTTCAAATCTTCTCGAATTGGATGAGCTTGTTACCATGGCCTCTTGGTTCCATGTTGGCCCCATCGTGATCGGATAAACTTGGATTTGATCAGTCTTGACCTTCCATTTGGATAAGTTGTTGAATTCGAACTTGATATGCTTCAACCTTATCTTCTTTGCTTTTGGGAATCAATCTGAATCTGGGCTTGAATTGGATCTTATCTGCTTCGAACTTCAGAGGCCATTTTAACTCAAATTTAAAACCTTAAAGTATTTCCCCAAATATTTAAACTTTAAAATTTAGGGTGTTTTTAAATTTAATGGTTTATAAAGGTTTTAAACTGGTTTTTGGAAATTCAGGACTTTTTGAAAACATTTAAAAAATTTTGGGTGTTTACAATTCCCCACTTCGTTTCTCCCCAAAAAGGAAAATTAGCAAAAATCAAAAGAAAATGAAAGAAAAACAAAACCTTCAATATAGAGGTCTTCCAAAAAGAAAAAGAAAAAAAAAGGAGAAACAAAAACCTCCAATATAGAGGTGTCCTTTGAAAGAAAAGAAAAGAACGCTAAAGCTTAAAAGTGTAATTTTCCATCAATTTTTTTTTTGCCTTAAACCTCGGGACACTTTAAAAGGGACCGTGGGTAACTCTTTCCCGAAATCCCCATAGCTTATCCCCATGGAGAAAAGTTCACCTTGAAAGTCCTAGAGTAGAAATATGACCTATTAATTTTGATGTCATTTTGTTTGAGAATTAGACTTACTGGGTAAGAAATTGAACTTTGATATGTTATTCAAAATCTTCTATAAAACCTCTACTGATTAGTGGGTATTAAAACTCGAGTGAGGGGAAATGTAAGTGTAGACGTGAATTTTTATTTCAAAATCTTAAGATTTGAAATTAAACTCTCAAGCTACGTCGTATGCACGAGTGTGCCAATTAGTTTGCTAAAACTAACAAAGTTCGGTTTTCTGACTTTCGATTGTGGACAAGTGAGATCTTTTCGACGTAGGCCTTCTTGAACTGACGCTCAAGGGTCAACTTAGATGCTTGAAAAAATGTTTGGAATTTGTTAAATTCGAAAAAGCAAAACCCCGATTTTATAAGTTTCAGAATTCATAATTAAGTTCCTGATTTCTGAAAATTTCAGATTTTGAAAATTGCAGAAACTGTTTTATTTTAGAGACTTGTTCTCTGATTTTTTAAAAATATTTCTGAGTCTACAAAAATATGTTGTTTTTATCTTGTTAATGAAGAAAACATTCATGTTTCGCATTGACATGGGTCATGAACACGATCTTTAGTTTAGTTGTATAATTCTCTGCAAAACCTGCAAATTTTGAGTTTTTCTTTGAGGAAAACGTGGATGAGAAGCTCTTAATGTGGCTGAGGAACTCCTACGAGTCGGACGACGGATGGCGGAGCTGGGCTGGCCTGTTCTTCTTCTTCTCCTCCTTTCTCTCTCTTTTTTACTGTTCACGGGTTGGTTTTTAGTAGTGAGTGGCTGATCCGGATTGGTATCTTGTGATGGCTGATTGATTTCGGATTCCCCTGTAGCTTGGATCTATCTTTGTGCTTACCTCGGATCCCCCCTTTGCAACACCTTTGAGGCTCCTTTTATAGGCCAAAGGATGCCTCTTTGGTATTGTCACTTATAAATAAACCTGCTGTAGATATGAAAATTCTCATTTCGAAGTTTGTGGAAACTTGAAATGAAATTTTTCTATTTACGCTTGCGCGAGCGTGCCAGCTAGTTTGAAACTAGCAAGTATTTGAAAATTTTAGACTTCTGGGCGATTGTGTGCAAGCGAGATCTTTTCACTCAAACCTGCTTGAGCCGATGCTCAAGGGTCGGTGTTGATCACTTAGGAATTTCATTTTAACAGCAAATACGACTCACTTTCACATGAACAAGTATTTTTGAAAGAATTGTTGAACTTGTGCACTTTTGATTCAATACTTGGAATATACAAGCTGTTGGAAATAGAGAATTTCATTTTTCAGAGCTGTATTTTAAGAGGGATTTTAAGGCGCCACAGACCTCCAAAAATTTTACAAATTTTACCAGACGAAGCTGGTAGTATGGAGAGACTGTAGCTTTTTTCAAATCTACATTCGGAGCAGTATTGAATTAAAAACAAATAATTGACTTAGACCAACTCACTGACTCAGAATAGTTCTGTTTCAAAAATACAGAAACTTAAAGATAAGTCTTTATCTCTCTGCTCAGAACTCCGATTCTGATAATTTTAATGTTTCTATAAATCTATAGTTGTTAGCTTTCTAATGCATTAAAAATCAATTAGATTGGACTCCTGTGAACAGAGATATGAGACTTTTACCCAACCTCTGCTTTAGGAAATCCGACTATATAGATAAGGGTGCCAAAATTGAGTCATTCTTAATCTGATTTTATAATGTGACTGAGCAGCCCTAAAATCTTGCAAATTTTATCCAGAATGTCCAAAGGTGTGTGGAGTAAGTGTGCCAAATTTTGAGCTAATCGGAGTAAGCGTCACAGAATTAAAATTACAAGAATATATATATGCATGGATGTAGAAATCTGGTTTTCTGTTTTATGAATATAATGATGCAAAACTCACACGACTTTAAAGTGCAACAACCCTCAAAGCAAATTGCAGGAATGTAAATGAATGGAAAGTATTTTATAGCTTAAGCATAGAGGGGATTAAAAGTATAGAGGGTATATGACATATAGGAACGAAGAAACATTGAAGCGAACACTTAGCGTGCATGTGTGTATGGTGTTTCATCTACGAAATTAAACTTGCAGCAAATCTAGATTATTACAACTTGGGGGGAGATGAAACTCCATTAATACTGGATGTTTCCAAACCTTTTTACTCAAATTTAAACCCTTAAAGTATTTCCTCGAATGTTTAAACTTTAAAATCTAGGGTGTTTTTGAATTTAAAGGTTCATAAAGGTTTTAAACTGGTTTTTGGAAATTCAGGACCTTTTGAAAACATTTGAGAATTTCGGATGTTTACAGATGCCCCTCTTTGGCATTATTCCAACTGTGTTTGGATAATGTCAAAGAAGAAAAACACCCTTTTGCTTTTCTTTCCGAACCTTTCTCAAGAGCATGGATTATCCGAGTGCCTAACTTCTTAAGAGTGAGTAAGAGGGGATTTAGAGCCAAAGGGGACTCAATCTGTTATGACTTGGTCCTAATGGCGATCATGTACTCAATGGTTTGATGTGCATGCATGGGCATGTGTGAGGGACATGAGTGATATGCACACGATAATTCTTTTAGAGACTCTTAACATGCAGGGATCGAACTTGGGAGGCTTGTGAAGGTCGACTGCCCCAAGTGAGTGTGGCCCTTATGCTGCTTGATGTTTTAGGGTTTTCAAAGCTTTCAAAAGAAAGAGAAAATCCTTTTATCTTCAATCACAAGGATTTCTAGTTTCTTATACTTCCTTTTACTCGAGTCATAATACCTACTACTTGGTAGAGGTTTTTATAAGAAAACTAGGAAACATTGCAAAACTCTCCTACTTACACAACCAAGTCTAATTCTCATACAAAATAAGATTGAAATGAATAAATCCTATTCCTATTTTAGGATTTTCCTAAATAAAACCTTTCTCCACTGAGATAAGTCATAGAGATAGGGAAAAAATCACTACGGTCCCTTTTGAAGCATCCTGTGGTTTAAGACCAAGAAGGGGAAAATTTGCTCTTTTGAGCTATTGGCAATTTTTCTTTATTTTTCATAGAGGGCCTCTCCTTTTCTTTCTGGAGGATTTTTCTTTTTCTTTTTCAATCAAAGAACTCTTTTTTTTTTGCTTTGCTTTTTCTTTTCTTTTGAAGACGAGTTTTTTTGGAAGGATATCCTCTTTTTCTATTTTGCCAAATTTTCTTTTTTTGGAAGGAGAAGTGAAATGGGGAGTGACTTATCCTAATGGTTTACTCGATTCATCTAAGATCACCCTATTTTGAAATAGCATATACCACTTGAAAATATTTTGCTATCTTGAACAAGGCTCGATTTTGTAAGATGAAATTTTTTGAAATGTAGCCCATAAATTTTGAAAACTCTACCTTTCATAAGGCCTTAATTCCCATGTTTTGGGTCACACGATCCACCTTGATCCTTCTTCAAGAAGTTCAAAGGAGATCCCATTTAACACATTTTCAAAAAGTGTAGACCCTATACATGATATATTTTCAAATGTTGAGCATTTATAGGATCTACCAAGTTCCTACCATCAACATCAATCAACCAATAAACATTGTTAGTGGTGGTACCACATACAACATAAGGACCGTCCCACTTGGGCCGCCACTTTCCAAGGGGGTGTGGGCCTCGGTGGTGGATGGTTTTTAGCACTAGGCCTCCCACTTTGAAGTGGCGAGCCTTCATGTGCTTCTCATAGTGTCGGGCTACCCTTTGCCTATATGCATGTGCATGATCCATAGCAAGTAGCCTCTTTTCATCTAACAAGTCAAGTTCAATCATTCTAGTATGTTGTAGGTTTCTAATGAAACATCTAATGCAAGTGATGTATGGAATGAATGAAGCTTGGTATGAATGGGGAGTATGACACCTGTGCCATAGACCAACTCGAATGGGGTGGCGTTTGTAGGGGTTCGAGTGGAAGTTCTATAAGCTCACAAGGCTTCGTCGAGCTTCTCATGCCATGTCCTACCCTTTTCTATGGTTTTCTCGATGATGCCATGTCCTACCCTCGAGCTTGGCCATTGCTTTGAGGGTAGTAGGGCGACGAGAAGTGTTGAGTCATGCCATATGTGACATACAATTTTTCCATCTTCTCATTCTTGAATGGGGTGCCATTATCGGACACTAGGTCCTTTGGAACTCCAAATCGGGCCAAGATATTTCTCTTAATGAATGCCACTACATGTTGTCCTTAGACATTAGCCAAGGATGTAGCTTCAACCCATTTAGAGAAATATTCGGTGGCCGCTAGGATGAACCTATATCCATTGGATGCATTGGGGGATATGGGTCCTACGATGTCAAACGCCCACATGGCAAAAGGTCATGGGCTTACGATGGAATACAAGGTGGATGATGGGGTGTGAATGATGTGCCCATGTATTTGACATTGATGACATTTTCTAACATGATCATGGCAATCTTGTCTCAGGGTGGACCAAAAATACCCGGCCCTAAGTATCTTCATGGCCATCATATTTGCATTAACATGGCCTCCACACTCTCCATCGTGAAACTCATGCATTATGGCCCTGAACACAGATTTGTTTTTAATGAATGGATAATCCAATCAAGTCGATTTTTTTCACATCCAATCTAGACATGTCAGGGATCATTAAATAAATTTTTTAGGATTCTATGTGGTCGTTTGCTTAATTAATTAAATACATAAACATTGACAAAAATCATATTCTGTTATGTAGAAACAGAACATTTATTCATATCTCTACAAATACTGAATGGAATTGCATGAAAATTGATTCTTTGGAAATCTAACATCCGAAGCTTTCCAAAAAATTAAATTTTACTGGATTTGGATGTCTGAGTATAGATATATGACTGCTTTTTTGAGCCCCTGAGTCACAGACACAAAACTGTTCTGAGTTTCTGAACAGTGTCTGATTTCAAATTTAATTCTCATAATTTACAAAAGAAAAATAAAAAATAAAAATATATTCTGATTCTGCACATGTGTATCCTTCTTCTATAAAATTTTTAGAATTTTTGCAGGTCTGAAAATATTTTTAAAAAATCATAGAACAAGTCTCTAAAACAGAATAGGTCCTGCAATTTTAAGAATTTGAAAATTTTCAAAAATCCGGAACTTAGGCACAAATTCTGAAATTTGTAAAATCAGTTTTTGCTTTTTCAGATTTAATGGATTTCAACATTTTTCAAGCGTCTAGGCTGACCCTTGAGCGCCGGTTCAAGAAGGTCTACGGCGAAAAGATCTCACTTGTCCACAATTGTCTTAGAAAGTCAGAAAACCGAATTTTGTTAGTTTTAACAAATTAACTGGCACGCTCGCAACACGACGTAGTCCGAGAGTTTGATTTCAAATCATAAACGATTTTGAAATAAATTCACATCTACAACCATCATGGACTTAATTGAGAATATTCACCCTAAATCCTCTAAAGGTCATGCATCCATAATAGTGGTTGCCGATTACTTCACCAAATGGGTTGAAGCCTTCCATAATAGTCATTAATGTCATGCTAAGAAGCTGAATAAAAGATTAGGATCTACAAAAAAGATGAGCTAAGAGTAGTCAATTTGGTGATAATCCCCATGGGCATCAATATTTCACATACTATCAATATTTCACATACTTGGTACCCACTCTATTGAGCCATCGAATGTGTTCCTCGAAAGGCTTTGGCAAGGTACGAAGCTCTTTTGGAAAATAGTTACACTGTAAAGTACGTGTGTAGGAGCGCTCCCACAGCCTTCGTCTTTCCTGTCGGTTGAATAGGAATGGTATCCGTAGCAATAATTTCTTCTACAGCCCTTAAGCTTTTGTGAAAGGGGATGGTTACGCCAAGAAGGAAATGATCAAAATTGGCCATCAAACGTGACACATGGTAACCTATTGTTTGGATTCACGACAAAGTTGACTCTAAAAAATTTATGTGCTTTCTCTTGTTTGGGGTATTTAGAGCCATAGGAGTGTTGAGAGGAAAGAAAGAGGACGAAGAGCAGAAGGGCACGAAAATATTAGCAGACATTTGAAGTAAAGAAGAAAGAAGGTTTGACTACCATTTTATGCGAGACCATAATGTGCGTGTGCGCCTTTGGAGAAGGCATTATGCCTCGTAATGTCCTTCTATGAGCTATTGCAGTGCCTCGCACGTAGATGCAAAGTGGGGATTTGTCTATTGTTTAGAAAAAACAAATTTAGCAATTTGTCGATTTGGCTTTTCTGATTCGAGAACCATCTCCCACGGAGAACCGTAGTGTAGGACAATGCTTGCTTTTCCTTTTGATTTTGGATTGTTAATGATTTGTATCCTCTGTGCAGCATTCAAGATTAAGATCTTGATGCTTTAATTTTGTTTGCTTTAGCAGAAAGCGTAACCTATTATTCTTTCATGAAATTTATCGAGCGCACTGATCATTGATAGTGATATAGAAGCATGGATCTCGTAAGAGAAATGTTAATCTATTGCACATCTTTTCATGACATCCTGTTCACTTTCTGTTGTTCGGTGGTGAATAAGCAGTAGCCTTCCCTTTCTGTTGTTCAAGAAAAAGGTGGAGAGCAAGTGAAGGAAATGTGCTCAAAGAAGTTCCTGATAAAGTGAAGGTACTCCAGCATAGAATTGGCGTAGGAGATGAGAACCCAAAGTTAGATAAAGTCAAGGTACGTCAAGATGGAAAGTGCTTTGGTTGAGATGAATATGTTCATTTTCCGTTTCTTGTTCATCGGTTTAACTTGCTCAGGCCCTTGCTTGAGTTGTTGGTTGACTAGATTTATACATGAGTTGTTCTTCATGTACCGTTGCAGGTTTTGAATGGATTGCTTAGTCGAAATGACCAGAAAGACGCTATTTCCATTCCGATTGGCATAATCCTGCTGGCTCAGATAGCTATTGTAAAGATATCTATTTTCCACTCGTTTGGGTTCCCATTTACCTGTCTCTTTCGTTGAATTTCCTCTCCAAAGAAGTTGGTCTAGTTGATCCCATGTTGTGCTTTACTTTCAATTCAAGCCATGTCTTACTGCAAGGGTTTGATGTCGATTTCTTAATCCGTATCTTACTGCAAGGGTTTGTTTCTTAATCCGTATCTTACTGCAAGGGTTTGATGTCTGTTTCTTAATACATGTCTTACTGCAAGGGTTTGATGTCTGTTCCTTAATCCATGTCTTAGTGCAAGGTTTCGATGTCTGTTTCTTAATCTTAGCACTCTCCACCGAGTATGGTTGGAAGCTGGATATTTTTCTTTCCTCTATTTGATTCTCCTACATCACAAAACTCAAGGATATATTCATACTGGTAAAATGAGTGTAAATTATGGGTCATTTAGGCGTGTCACTAAAACAAGCAGATCAAATGAGAATATAGTTTTAGTTTAATCATTTGTATGAGAGCAAAATTGGAGCGACTAACTGTGACAATATATGCATACAAAAGAATTCTTCAAACGGGAAACTAGCAATAAGGAACCTAAAGGTTGTTGCTTTTGTCATGTACGAAAGCCCAAGGTATGGAATATGTGATAAATCATAAACTGAATGTCCAGGCAGGTATAGAACATATCTACGTACTCTAAAGAAACATGAAAGGGGAAGAAGTTCTATCGTGTGTAAACACCCTAAAAATTTTTCCAAATAAATCATCATATATTTGAAATCCCATGATTTGAAGATTATCTCGGAATTTTGATAATTTTCAAGCATCACTTTTCAAAAAGAAAACATTTTTGAAAAATTTGGAAGGCCGAAATCCCGAGATTTATGAAGTGATTCAAAAATCCAATTTTTCAAAAGAAAAGCAGCTCTATCCAAAGCCAGAGTGAAGCTTGAATCAAAAGGAGACATATTTCTTGGAAGAGGATATGGATGGAATCAGAAAGGCAAGCATATCCAAATCAAGCAAAGAGTCAATTCAGGGCGAGACCAAACCCAATCAAGCATGACTCGATCCAATCCTAAGCCAAACCAGACCTCAACCCAATTGAAGGCAAAGATGGATTCAAAGCAGGGCCTAATTCAAAGCAGGACTTAATCCAAGATGAGTAAGATCCCGATAGGCAAAACAAGACTCCACTGAAGACAAGTTCCAATCCAAATCAAATATGACTTGATTTAAGTCAAAATTCAAGTTCAAAGCCAAATGATTCCACCGGTCTAGCCCAAGGGAACATGAAACAAAGCCATGGCTAAGGATGTGAGGGGACAAAAGTGACTAAGCAATTCAGCCAAGGCATCTTATCTAAGGCTACAAATTGAGGTCAAGTTGACTTAGGCTTGATCCAAGTCAAGCAAGGTGGCGGGTTGATCCATGCCAGGGACCGCACTTAGGCAAATCAAGTACTAGCCAATTGCTCTAGCCAAGGCGCACATGGCTTGACCAAGGATGGAACGGATGCACCATCACATGGGTTGCACTTAAGGCTAAAACTAGCCCACATGGGCTCAAGGGGGACCACTCTCCAGCCCCACACAACCCATGTGAAATCAAAGAAATCTAGAAATTTGCATGGATCAAACACAAATCTGGTCTTGCATTTGAAGCAACAAAATCCAACCCATGGAAAGCCTTAGAATCCCCCTTGAAAACTATAAATAGGGGCCTTGGGGGTCTAGCTTGGGGGAGAAAAATAAAAGAGAGAGGTCCAATAAAGAGAGAGAGAGAGAGAGAGGAAGGATTGCCCCTTCCCCTAAAGCTATCGACCATCTTCAACCTTCCACACCTTCCAAGCTCCGGTTCTAAGGTCAATTCTCTTCTTTTTCTTCTATTTCTCTCTTTAAGCTCTTCAATTCTATTTAAAAGTATTGTAATTAAGGAGCATTTGACTCTAATTAGATGTAATATTTGAGGGGAGATGCTATCCAATTTTCATCCAAGCCCATGGGTAAGATCACCTTTTATGTGTTTGGTTGATGGTTTGTTCTACCTCAATATATATTATAACTCTTCTATCTTCTAATCCCCTCTATGCTTAAGCTATATTAATAATTTTCTTTGATTATTACACTTTGTTATGATTGAAATTGTTATAGATGATAACTAAATTCGGTCAGATGCATCCATTAATTTCTTAAAAACCAAAAAATTTGCAAGAATTTTAGGCCCACTCTCCATAAAATTTGCAAGAATTTTAGGAATGTTTAAGGCCATGAACAAAATTGGGCAAAATCGAACAGAATCAGAATAGAGTCTGTCAACACTACACATGCTAGAATAGAGGTTGGGTAAAAGTCTCATAACTCTGTATGCATTGACCCAAATTACTTTAAAATGGTCTTATTGGAAAGCTTATATCCATAACTTTCCAACAAGACCCATTTCATAAAAGTCCAACACTTATCTGTTGAGATACAGTAAGTTCTTTAAGCCTTTGTATCTTTGTCATAGGTTCTATCGCGAATTTTAGAGTAAGGAAATTCATGGATTTAATTCTTCACATTCACAGTACCAAAAATCAAAACAAAAATATTCTAGGAATCACCACATACAAGTATATTTCAAATAAAATTTTGAGATTTTTTGGAGATCCGAAGACTGCCAAAAGATTAGGAAAATTAGTCCTTAAAAATAGAACCAATTTTATTTTTCAGGATTGGAGTTGATTTTGGGTCAAGAAATAAACACACGATTTTGCAAGTTTGCTTGAATTGAAATTTGGTTTTTAAAACATATCAGATCTTAAAACGATTTTCAAATGCCTAGGTTGACCCTTGAGCATCGGTTCAAAAAGGCATACGGAGATAAAAACTCAGTTGTCCACAGTCATTAAGAAGTCAGAAATGAAACTTTGTAAGTTTTAAAAAACGTGTTGGCATGCTCACACACTCATATTTGTGAATTGAGTTTCAAATCTCTTCATAGCCTTTGGAATAAAATTAACATCTATAATGTGTGGAAATTTGATGAGCATTAATTTATTTCTCAATGTAGTTTAAGAAAAAATGGTTTTTGATCTACACAACGAAAATTGGTGCCTCTTTAAAAATTTCCCATAATAGGTACACCTTGTAGGAATTCTAGATATCCAGCCCCAACATACGTTCAACTCAAACCCAGTCCTCTTGGAGATTAGCTTTTTGTAAACACCCTAAATAATTTTTTCTGAAAACACTCCTAATTTCGAAAGCTGAATTGCTTTAAAAACCTTTTGCTTTAAAATGAAAATTTTAAATCTTTAAAATAAAGATTTTAAAGAGGTTCAAATTAAAGCTAAAAGGATGAGGCTCCGAAGATTCGAGCAAATTAGGCGAAGATCAAGGCGACGGTTGGAACTCGCCTCAAGCCGGGATCGAGTTAGCGAAAGTCAAGCCGTGGGGCAAGGAAGTGGACCAGGTCAAGTTAAGGCGTGTCTTCATCAAAGATCAAGTCAGGTGGATAGCCTCGCCAACCTAAACCTAGTTGATCTTGACGAAGTCCTAGACTTGATTCACTTGAGATAAACATGAAGCATCACCTAGTTTGAATCAAATGGCTTAATTAGACCAAGTTAGCTTAGCCATTTCCACTCTATCTCCTTTGGCTAAACAACAATTAAAAACCCTACCTAGCCTTGATCAAATGGGACGAGCCAACATGAGACCAACCAACATGCGACGGGCCACCTCAAGTTGAAGGTAGCCGGTTGCACTTGGAGACGTCTAGGACCTAGCCAACCATGACTAGGTGTACATGGTTTGAACTAACAACCAGCCCACATGGGGCTGGTCCATATTTGACCAAGGGGGACCACTCATCCACGTGAACATGAAGACCTTGGGCTGGGTTTTGGGTCATAGAGGACCCGCTCCAAGGAAGAGCCTAGAAGAGCCCCCCTTAGCATATAAATAGAGGCCGGGGGGGGGGGGGGGCGTGCATCTCATCTTGAAATCTTAGAGTCTTGGAAGAGTGGTTGCACCTTTGGGTCTTAGGAGCTAGGGGATATCAAAGTGCTGTACCTTGGAAATTCGTGAGCTGCTAGGAAAGGCTTGAGAGAGAGGGGAAGTGAGTTTAGAAATAGGCAAAGTGCTGCAAATTGTTGGGGGATTTTGAGTGAGAAAACAAGAGAGAAGAAAGGGGAAAGGTGAGGGTCATGCACCACTATTAGTGGCCGATCCTTGAAGAAATCGTGTAAGTATCCTCTTCCTTTGTTCATCTCCATCTCTTCTTCATATTCAATTCAAAAGGGGTTGTATTAATGGAGATTTCCCCCCATGATGTAATAAGAAGTAGATGTGCTGAAATTTCCATTTTTTGCTTATGCACTCTAATTGTTTGTGTTCTTGATTCTACCTCTCTATATGTTATACAAGTCTTATAACTTCTAATCCCTTCTATGCTTAAGTTAATCTATATATTTCCATTCCTTTCTCTTCAACAATTTACTTTGAGATGTTGTGTTGTTGCAATTTAAATTTGGGTGAGTTTGCATCACGTATGTTCTAAAAATGAAATTCTGGATTTCAACATTCCTCTATACGTTGATTGCTTTATTTTTCATTACTAATACTACTCCGATCATTCTAAAATTTGGCACACATTATCTACACACACAAGCCCATTTGTAATGAAATTTTCAAGAATTTTAGGGTCATACAACCATGTATTAAAAGTTGTGTAAGATCAGGAAAATTTCAAAACTTTTTATCAACCCTATTTTCCTATAATATAGCTTGGGTAATCATCCCATAACTCTGTTTGTAATTGTGCAAATTTAGTGAATCTTGGTTCATTGGAAAGGTAACATCCATAGATTTCCAACAAGACCAAGTGCGCTAAAATTGGATCTCCAAGCGCTGAGATACAAACCTATTTTTGGGTCTCTGTATTTTTGTGATAGAACAATTTCAAGTGTCTGAGTAGAGACATTTTGTTGATTTAATTCTACATTATCTCAGTCCCAAAATTCAAAACAAAAAGTGGCATAGAATCTCTACATTCCAAGATGTGTCCTGTAAAATTTTCAGGAATTTTGGAGATTCCTAGGTCATCCAAAAAAATTTGAGAAACAAGTTCTGAAAACAAAATCAGTTCTGTTTTTCAGAACTTGCTGATTTTCAAACTTGAAACCAAAGTGCACGAGTTTGTTCTTGACAACACCTTATTTTTCACTTGGATTTGAAACTTCACCTGCACATTTGAAATCCTTAAAGTATTTAGGCTGACCCTTGAGCATCGGTTTAAGAAGGCCTAAAGCGAAAAGATCCTGCTTAGCCGCAATCGCCAAGTCAGATTTAAAACTTTGCTAGTTTTTGGAAATTAGCTAGCACGCTCATGCAACAAAGTAGTGTTGAAAAGTTTTCTTCAAGTCTCTACATAGGCTTGGAGTGAAATTTTCACATCTACACTTTTCAAGCAGAAACATACGTTTCATTTACTGCTCCCTAAATTGCCTTTATAGCAATCCTATTTTCATTAGATAAATGCCGCAGGGAAAAAATGCAAAGGCTATGCATCAAAAGATAGGTGGCGATGAATCAGAGACATCTTGAAAGTAGCAAGCATCCAACTCATAATAGATTGTCTTAAGGACACATCCTTATCTTTGAAATTGGAGACTGGTGCGTGTGTGTCTTTTGCTTAATGTCAGTGATTTTGTTTTCTTGTGAATATTTTCTTAGTGTCTTTGTTTGAACCAATACTGAATAGTCATGAGGCAAAGTTCATCCAACTGATATGTTAAGCATTAAGGATAATGATGTTAGGATGATTGGAATGGGGGAATTGGCAAAACCACACCATCAAAGGTCATTTACAACTGAGTATCTAAGGATTTCAAATGTTAAGGAAGGATTAAAAGGCAAGTGTCCTTGCAACAAAAGCTTGTTCGTGATATTTAAGGAATGATGCAAAAATAGATAACATCGACCAAGGAAAAAAGATGACAAGTTTCAAGTCTTGTGTTTGGGCATTGTAAGATCTGTGTTGAAGTTGGATGTCATTTGCTTGTAGGCCAAATCAGAAACGAATTGCCTACTAGTTTATTATCTATGCATGTTGAATCTAGTTTCATGTTAGTTTTGATTCTGCAACACATGTATTGGTTCGATTTTTTCATCTTATCATTTTAATCAATCTTTCTTGTTCCCATGCCATCTTATAATTATGCCATTTTATTTTAAGAAAGTTATACTATCAGTTGAAAAGAAAACTCAATTGCGACACAAAGTCAACATGATTGGAATTCGTATAAATGTACCCTTGTTAGCATTCATTATCCTTTCTTGGCATTGTTTCCCTTCTTCCGTTGCTCACGGTTTCTCCCTCTTGATACCCATCTGTTGCCTACTTTTTCTTTTAACCTGAAGGACCATGTGATAGATTAAGAATTTGCCATCCTGTTGCGATCAAATTATAGGTTTTTGTTTCCTTGTCAAAAGCAAGAACATATGCCTGAGGCGATTTAATCTACTTTGCATGTCTTAACTTTCTTGTGGTTGACCACCAACGTACAATGAAGGTGGCGTTGAGAATTCATTCCTATGTGAGTGTAATAGCATTTAGTCGAACGTAGTCTTGCCAATATTAAAAAGAATGATACTAATTGCATCATGTTGCAACTGAATGTGTACCGTTCTAAACTATACAGAGTGGATTGGCTATATCCTCAACATCTTTTCTCATGCTGTTTTATAGTTGTGAACAAGTTCCTGATGAGTAAAAGTCTCTAATAGTATACTCTTGGTGATGGTTTAGAAAATGCTATCATGGATCTCTAGGAAGGAAATCTTGCAAACCTTGTGAAATCAACCATATCCTTTGTGTAGATTGATGGGTATATTTTGTTAACCTTTTAGAATTACTGTCAATGTTTTGTAGTCTGGCGATGCCTTCCCAAAGATTGCCACTATCAACCAAATTTTCTTACACAAATTCTCCTGCCAATCACATTTTATATACTGGTTTGATGCTTATGCATTTTGTTCTCGGCATTCTCCCTAGATTAATCATGATGATGTCGAATTGTAATAATATGTATTATATAATATATATATTGTCCTAATGAATTATTCATATATCATAAGACAAAAAGCATTGCTTACTATTTCAGTCCTCAAGGATAGCAGAAGAGACTAGATCAAAATGGTGATGATGGTTATATATTCACAAACCAATGTAATTGTAGTAATGAAAATTTCACTCCAAGCCTATGTAGAGACTTTAAATAAACTCTTCAAAACTACTTCGTTGCATAAGCGTGCTAGCTAATTTTTAAAAACTAGCAAAAGTTTTAAATCTTACTTTGGTGATTTTAGTTAAGCGAGATCTTTTCGCTTTAGGCCTTCTTAAACCGATGCTCAAGGATCAGCCTAAGCACTTTGAAGATTTGTAGGTGAGATTTCAAATTCACTTCAAAATAAACCCTAGAAAATGTGAACCAACTCGTGCACCAAGTGTTTTTGGAAGATAAGTCTTCATAAGTTCTGAAAAACAGAAACTAGTTCTGTTCACAACTTGATTTCTGATTTTATTTTAGTATCTTCCAAATTTTCAAAAATCATAAAAATTTAATAGTGATCAGACACCTATGTAGATCTTCCAAAACTATTTTTGTTTTATTTTTAGGATCTATGGTGATTCAAAATTAAATCAAGAAAGTATCTCTGCTTAAACACTCAGAACTGTTCTATCATAGAAATACAGAGACCTAAAGAAAGGTTTGTATCTCGGTGCATAGAGCTCAGATTTTTGTGAAATTAGTCTTGTTGAAAAGCTATGATTATCAGATTTCCAATGAACTAAGTTTCACTGAATTTGAACAACTATAGGCAGGTTATGGGATGATTACTCAGGATCTATTTTAGGACAAATAATTTTGACAAAAACATTTATGATTTTTCCTGATCTTACACACCATTTATTACGTGGTTGCACGACCCTAAAATTCTTAAAATTTTTATTACAAGTGGGCTTATGTGTGTAGATAAAGTGTGTCAAATTTCAAGTAGATTGAAGCATCAATTTAACAATGAAAAATAAAGCAATCAATATATATAGGAATGCTGAAATCAGATTTTCTAGTTTTTATAACATATGTGATGCAAACTCACCCGGATTTAATTTGTATCATCACAACATTCCAAAGTAAATTGTGTAAGGAAAAATGAATAAAAATATATAGATTAGCTTAAGCATATAGGGGATTAGGAGTTGTAGGATTTTTATAACATATAGAGAGGTAGAATCAAGAACACAAACAATTATAGTGCATAAGCAAGAATAAAAAATTTCAACACATCTACTTCTTATTACATCATGGGGGGAGACAAAGCTCCATTAATACAACCCCTTTTGAATTGAATGTTAAGAAGAGGATGGAGAGAAACAAGGACTGTAAAATACTTACTTGATGACCTTCAAGAAATCGGCTTACAAATGAAACACTCGGCCCTCACCTTCCCTTTTCTTCTCTCTTTCTTTTCTCACTTACACTCTCTATTTTTATAGTACTTTCCTACTTTTCCTACACTCCCTCTCTCTCTCCACTCTTCCCTAGATGAAACTCATAAAAATCTTTAGCCAAGATGCCCTCCCAATGCTCACCAATGCTAAAAATAATCCCCCTTGGCCTCTATTTATAAGCCAAAGGGGGCCTTCTCTAGATGGTTCCTTGGGGAGGGTGCTCCATGGCCCAAAACCCAACCCCAAAACTTGGTCTTCATGTAATCTTGTGATCCCATTTGGTCAAGGTTGGACTAGCCAATGTAGCTCCAAGGGGGCTGGTTAGGTTTTAGCTCGATCTACTTTGGGGCTTGGTTCCATCGCCTAGGCTAGGATGGGTGTACTCAATGAAAAAAGACGGGCTAACTAAGATGGGTTCGGTCAAGGCTTGATCTTTGCTCCCGTCTTTGATTTGCTTTTTATCCTCTAGGCTTCATTCTTTCAGCTTTAATTTGAACATCTTTAATTTTGAAATCTTTATTTTAAAGATTTAAAATTCATTTTAAAGTAGAGGTTTTAAAACAAGCTGGTTTTCGAAATTGAGAGTAACTTTGTTTTTGAAATTTTATTTAGGCTATTTACAAATGCCCCTCTTTGGCATTAATCCAAATTCATTTGGATAATGACAAAGAAGAAAACACCCCTTTTGATTTTACTTCCCAAATTAACTTGAAAATATAAACTTTCTATTATTTCCTAGTATCATTTCCTTGGATTATGGAGGAGGGGATTTTAGCCAAAGGGGACTTGACTCACCCTGCCTACTAATCCAAAACATGATCATGCATGGTTGTCTTTTCAATACATGTATGATGTGAGATGCAAATGAAGTGTAATGTTTGGAGACTAATTGATGAGATGGATGAGCTTGAGGAGAAGCCTATAAAGGCCGACTGCCCCAAGTAAGACAATCCATGTCGTTTGACATTTCAGATTTTCAAAATTCTTTTTCAAAGGGAACTCCTTTTAGTTTCTATCAAAAGGACTTTCAATTTTTCATATTTCCCCTCATTTGGGTTTCAATACCCACTACTTAGTAAAGATTTTATAGGAAAGTTTGGAAAATATTTCCAAATTCTATTTTCCCACATAACAAAGTCCAATTCTCAAATAAAATGAAATCCAAATAAGTAGATCCTATTCCTACTTTGGGATTTTCATGGATAAACCTTTTTCTATTAGGATAAGTAATGAGGATTTGGGAAAGAGTTACCATGGTCCCTTCTGAAGCGTCATGTGGTTTAAGGTAAAGAGGTGAAAAATTGCTCTTTTTGAGCTTTGACTTTTCTTTTTTTTTCAAAGGGGAAGACCTCTTTTTCTTTTGGAAGAGTTTTTATATTCTCTCTTTTCTTTCTGAAAAACCTCTCTATTGGAGGCTTTTGTTTTCTTCCTTTTCTTTTGAATTTGGAAGACCTCTATATTGGAGGTTTTTGTTTTCTTCCTTTTTCGATTTTGTGCCAATTTTTCTTTTGGGGAGAAGTAAAATGGGAGAAACACTTATCCCTTTGGATACTCGATCAAGCCAATAACATCCCATTTCCTAATAGCATCTATCATTTGAAAATATTTTGCTATTTTGAACTAGGCTTCAATTTGTAAGACAAAGATTTTTGAAATGTTACCCAACGATTTTGAAAACTCTACTTTTCATAAAGCATCGATTCCCTCATTTAGGGCCATATAATCTATCTTGATCCTTCTTTCAAGAAGTTCAAAGGAGATCCATTTTTAAAAAAAATTGAAAGAATTTAACATAGACCCTATACATAATATTTTTTCAAGTATTGGGCATTTATAGGGTCTATTAAATTTCTGCCCTCAACATCAATCAACCAATATACATTGTTTGTGGTTCTTCCCCTTACAACATAGGGACCATCCCACTTGGGTCGCCACTTTCCAAGTGGATATAGGCCACATTGGTGGATGATTTTCAATAAAGGGTCTCCCACTTTGAAGTGGCGAGCCTTGATATGCTTTTTATAATGTCGGGATATCCTTTGCTGGTATGCATGTGCATGATCAATGGCAAATCTAATAGATCAAGCTCAATCATTGTAGCTTGTTATAAAGTCTCTATGGGTATATCAAGTGGAAGTTATGTATGAAATGAATGTAATTTGGTATGAATGGGGAGTATGACATTTGTACTATAAACCAACTCGAATGGTGTGGCATTTGTGGGTGTTCGGATGGAAGTCCTATAAGCTCATAAGGCTTCATCAAGCTTCTCATGCCATGTCCTACCCTTCTCTAAGGTTTTCTCAATTATGAGGGTTTTGTTCGTGGCTTCGGCTTAACCATTGCCTTGAGAGTAGTAGGGCGATGAGAAGTGTTGAGTTATGCTATAGGTATTACATAAATTTTCCATCTTCTCATTCTTGAAAGGTGTGCCATTATCAGACACTAGGTCTCTTGGAACTCCAAATTGAGCCAAAATATTTTTCTTAATGAATACCACCACATGTTGTCCTTAGACATTAGCCAAGGAGGTAGCTTCAACCCATTTAGAAAAATATTCGGTGGCTCCTAAGATGAACCTACGTCCATTCGATGCAATTGGGGAGGTTGGTCCTATGATGTCAAATGCCCACATGGTGAAGAGCCATGGGCTTACAATGGAATGTAAGGTGGATGATAGGATATGAATGGCATGTCCATGCACTTGACATTGATGACATTTCCTAACATGATCATGGCAATCTTGCTTAAGGGTGGACCAAAAATACCCGACCCTAAGTATTTTCATGGCCATCATATTTGCGTTGACATGGCCTCCACATTCTCCATCGTTGAACTCATGCATTATAGTCTTAGCCTCATCAAGGTCTACACATCTCAAAAAGATGCCGGTAAAACTCTTTTTGTAAAAAACCCCTCCCAAAATCACATATCGGGTTGAAATTTTTTGAATAAAATCTTTATCCTTAGAAGAAGCAAATTCGGGAAATCCTCCATTTTCTAAAAAGTTTTAATATCTTGAAACCAAGGTTTTTCAATGGAATTTTGGTCATTTTGGCAAATCTCCAAATCGTGAGTGGATGGAGTGAGTAAGTGCCAAATTTCTAAGGATCGAGTTCTCATGGCGGGGTCGACTCTTAGAGATGAGCCTAGGTACGAGAGGGCATCTGCTATGGTGTTGTCCTCTCTACCTATATGGGTGAGTGTGTATGACTTGAAGGAATCGACCAATTTAGTGGCCAATTCGTGATATGGTAGGAGTTTTTCATTTTTGACTTGCCAAATTTTCAAAACTTGGTTTATAATAAGTATAGAATCTCCAAAGACTTCAACACACTATGCCCCTAGATTTTTCAAAATTTTTAGGCCTTGTATGAGTGCTTCATATTCAGCCACATTATTTAAGCATGAAAAATCTAATCGAATTGTAATTGTGATCTCTCCTTTCTTGAGAGATATGAGGATAATTCCCACACCTATCCCTTGTTGATTCTTTGCTCCATCAAAATACATCTTCCAAACTCGATCTTCATTAAAACAATTTGATAAAACATGATTTTGAAATTCATTTACAAATATGCCTTCATCGGGCATTTCATCAAGAATGGATATGTATCTTTAAGAGGAAATTCAGCCACATGATCGGCTAGGGCTTGTCCTTTAATGGAGTTTTGATAATGAAACTTTAAATCATACTCTACTAAGAGGAGCTGCCATTTACCTAACCCAACCGTTAGGATAGGTTTTTCAAACAAGTGCTTGATTGGATCAAGCTTAGACACTATCCAAATTTCATGATCTAGGAAATAATGTCTAAACTTTTAGCAAGCCCATACCAAGGCCAAGCACGTTTTCTCCATGGCTTGATAATTTTTTTCATATGCCAATAGAGTTTTCGAAATGTAGTAAATAACATACTCCTTAAGAATATCATCCTCATATTAAGCAAGCAAAGCACCCAATGCATTCGCATGAATGAAAATATAAAGGAATAAAGGTTTTCCTTGCTTTGGAGGTTTTAAAATCAGAAGATTTACCAAATTAGTTTTCAATCTTTTAAAATCTTTTTGGCAATCAGAATCCCATTCAAATTTAACCCCTTTTCTCAAAAGCCTATTGAAAGGTTCACATCTTGTTGCTAAATTGGAGATAAATCTCCTAATGGCTTGAAGTCGACCTTGGAGGCTTCGGAATTTGGTCTAGTTGGAGGGTAGAGGCATGTTTATGATGGTTCGACACTTAGACGGGTCAACTTCTATGCCCCTTTGGCTTACCATGAACCTTAAGAGTTTTCCCGATTCCACTCTAAAAATACATTTTTGTGGGTTTAGCTTCACTTTATAAAGCCTAAGTCTTTTGAAAACTTTTTGCAAAGATTCTATATGTGTGCATCGGGTTTTTGATTTTACCAAAAGATCATCCACATATATTTCCAAGAGCTCATGGATTTAATCATGAAAAATAGTAGTCATGGCTCTTTAGTATATGGCACCGACATTTTTCAAACCAAATGGCATAACTGTGTAGCACTATATGCCCCATGGTGTAGTAAAAGTAGTTTTGCTAGATCTTTTGGTGCTAACTTGATTTGGTTGTAACCCGAATAGCCATCCATGAAAGAAAACATTTCATGATTTGCAGTACTATCCACTATCAAATCAATGTTTGGAAGAAGAAAATTATCTTTTGGGGTAGCTTTGTTCAAATTTTTAAAATCAATGCAAATTCAAATTTTCCCATTGGATTTTTGAACTACAACTATATTTGAAAGCCATTCAGAATAAGCAATGGGTTTTATAAATCCGGCTTTTAAAAGATCTTCTAAACCCTCTTTCACTTGGGAGTGAACATCGGGATAGATTTTCCTAAGCTTTTGTTTAATGGGTTTTGCATTAGGTTCTAAGGGGAGATGATGTTCTACAATTCTAGGGTCTAGACCTGGTATGTCTTCATAGGTCCATGCAAATATATCCACATAGGAATTCAAAAATGTAGTGAATGACGCTCTTTCATGCTCATTTAAACAAGTACCTATTTTGACACACTTTGGGTTAGACTCACTCACTAGATTGATTTCTAGAAAATCCCCTCCTATTGAATTTGAAGGTTTTCCAAGTGTAGATGTGAAAATTTCACTTAAAGCCTATATAGAGACTTGAGAAAAACTTTTCAACACTACTTTGTTGCACGAGCATGCCAGCTAGTTTCTAAAAACTAGCAAAGTTTTAAATCTAACTTTTCAATTGTAGCTAAGAGGGATCTTTTCGCTTTAGGCCTTCTTCAACCGATACTCAAGGGTCAGCCTAAGCGCTTTGAGGATTTCAAATGTAAAGGTGAAGTTTCAAATCCAAGTGAAAAATGAGGTGTTGTCAAGAACAAATTCGTAAACTTTGGTTTCAAGTTTAAAAATCAGCAAGTTTTGAAAAAAAGAAACTGGTTCTGTTTTCAAAACTTGTTTCTCAAATTTGTTTGGGTGACATAGAGATCTTTAAAATTTATAAAAATTTTACAGGACACAACTTAGAACTTGGAGATTTTTTTGTTTTGAATTTTGGGATTGGGGTGATGCAAAATTAAATCAGCAAAGTGTATCTGCTTAGACACTCGGAATTGTTCTGCCATAAAAATATAGAGACTGAAAGATAGGTCCGTATCTCAGTTCTTAGAACTACAATTTTAGTGAACTTGGCTTGGTTGGAAAGCTATGGATATCAGGTTACCAATGAATCAAGTTTCATAGAATTTGGACAACCAAAGATAGAGTTATGGGATTATTACCTAGCCAATGTTCTCAAAGAACGTTTTTGAATTTTTCTTGATCTTACACACCTTTTAATATATGGTTGCACGGCTCTAAAATTCTTGACAATTTTATTACAGTTGGGATTGTGTGTGTAGAAAATGTGTGCTAAATTTCAAAATGACCGGAGCATTATTCTAGCAATGAAAAATAAAGCAATCAACGTATAGAGGAATGCTGAAATCCAGAATTTCATTTTTACAACATACATGATATAAACTTACTCGAATTCAAATTACAACAACACAACGTCCCAAAGTAAATTGTTGAAAAGAAAGGAATGGAAATTTATAAATTAGCTTAAGCATAGAAGGGATTTGAAGTTATAAGACTTGTATAATATATAGAGCGGTAAAATAAAGAACACAAACAATTAGAGTTCATAAGCAAGAAATAGAAATTTCAGCATATCTACTTCTTATTACATCATGGGGGGAGACAAAGCTCCATTAATACAACCCCTTTTGAATTGAATATGAAGAACAAATATAGATGAACAAAGGAGGAGGAATACTTACACAATTTCTCCAAGGATCGGCCCCCAATGGTACTCCATGGCCCTCACCTTCCTCTATTTTTACTCTCTATTTTTCTCACTTCCACACTGTAACTTTTTGCAGCACTTTGCCTATCTTCTACACTCTCTTCCCCTCTCTAAGACCTTCCCTAGCAACTCACGAGACTCCCAAGGTGCAACACTTCAAGGCCCCAAGCTCCCAAGACTCCAAGGTGCAACCACTCTCCAAGATGCCTTGGCTGCCCCCCTTGGCCTCTATTTATAAGCCAAGTGGGGCCTCTTCTAGGCCCTTCCTTGGGGTGAGTCCTCCTTGATCCAAACCTAGCCCCAAGGCTTGGTTCTTCACGTGGATGTGTGATTCTTCTTGGTCAAAGATGGATCAGTCTCATGTGGGCTGGTTCTTGGTTCAAACCATGTGCACCTAGCAATGGTCGGCTAAGCCCTAGATGCCTTCAAGTGCAACCGGTTACCTTAAACTTGGTGTTTGCTCCCTTTGTGGCTCATCCCATTTGATCAGGGCTAGGTATGGAGTTTCAGTTATTGTTTAGCCAAAGGATGTAGGGTGGACATGGCTAAGCTAACTCCAACTCGGTCGGGTTTAGTCATTTGGTTCGAACTAGGCCATGAGTCATGTTTAGCTTAGGTGAAACAAGTCTAGGTATTAGTCAAGTTCAACTAGGTTTAGGTTGGTGAGGCTATCCACTTGACTTGATCTTTGATGAAGACGCTCCTTGACTCGATGTGGTCCACTTCCTTGCTCCACAGTTTGACTTTCATGAGCTCGATCCTTGCTTGAAGTAGGCTCCAACCGTCACCTTTATCTTCGCCTGATTTGTTCATATCCTCTGGGCCTTATCCCTTCAACTTTAAGTTAAACCTCTTTATCTTTAAAAATCCTTATTTTAAAGATTTAAAATTCTTATTTAATGCCGAGGTTTTAAAACAAGCCAGTTTTCAAAATTGAGAGTGTTTTCAAAAAAAAATTATTTAGGGTGTTTCCAGATGCCCCTCTTTGGCATTAATCCAAATTCATTTGGATAATGGCAAAGAATAAAGCACCCTTTTTTATTTACTTCCCAAAATTTCTTGAGAATATAAATTGTCCTTCATTTCATTAAACCTTTTCCTTGGATTATACAGGAGGTGATTTTAGCTAATGGGGACTTGACCCATAATGAGTGCTAGTCCTAAACATGATCATGCGTGGCCAACCTTAGGTGTATGCATGCATGGGGTGTGTGATGCAAATGAAGTGTGAGGTTTAGAGACTCATTAATGAGATGGATGAGGTTGAGGAGAAACTTATGAAGGTCGGCTGCCCCAAGTAAGACAATCCCATGTCGCTTGACATTTTAGGTTTTCAAAATTCATTTTCAAAGGAAACTCCTTTTACTTTCTATCAAAAGGACTTTCGATTTTTTATATTTCCCCTCATTTAGGTTTTAATACCCACTACTTAGTAGAGGTTTTATAAGAAATTTTGAAAAACATTTCAAAATTTCATTTCTCACATAACAAAGTCTAATCCTCAAATAAAATGAAATCCAAATAAGTAGATTTTATTTCTACTTTAGGATTTTCATGGATAAACCTTTCAACATTGGGATAAGTTGTAGGGATTTGGGAAAGAGTTACCACGGTTCCTTCTGAAGCGTCCTGTGGTTTAAGGCAAAGAGATGAAAAATTACTCTTTTTAAGCTTTGGATGTTTCTCTTCTATCAACGGGAAAAACCTCCCTTTTTCTTTTTCGAAGATTTTTGTATTCCCTCTTTCTTTTTTTCATTCAAAGAGAAGACCTCTTTCGGAGGAATTTTTGTATTCTCTCTTTCTATTTTAACGAAAGACCTCTTTATGGAGGAGTTTTTGTATTCTCTTTTTCTTCTTTTGATTTTTTTTTTGTCAATTTTCCTTTTTGGTAGAGAAGTAAAATGGGACAAAACTTATCCCTTTGGCTACTCGATTATACCGAGAACATCCCATTTCCTAATAGCATCTACCATTTAAAAATATTTTGCTATTTTGAACTAGGCTTCATTTTGTAAGCCAAAGATTTTTGAAATGTTACCAAATGATTTTGAAAACTTTACTTTTCATAAAGCATCGATTCTCTCATTTAGGGTCATACAACCCATCTTGATCCTTCTTTCAAGAAGTTCAAAGGAGATCTATTTTAAAATCTTTTCGAAATAATTTTATACAGACTCTATACATAATATTTTTTCAAGTATTAGGCATTTATAGGGTCTACTAAATTTCTACCCTCAACATCAATCAACCAATATGCATTATTTGTGGTTGTTCCCCTTACAACATAGGGACCATCCCACTTGGGACACCACTTTCCAAGTGGATATGGGCCACGATGGTGGATGATTTTCAATACAAGGTCTCTCACTTTGAAGTGGCAGGCCTTGATATGCTTTTCATAATGTCGGGCTATCCTTTGCCAGTATGCATGTGCATGAAACATGGCAAGGAGCCTCTTCTCATCTAATAAGTTAAGCTCAACCATTCTAACTTGTTGTAAAGTCTCTATGGGTAGGTTGAGTGCAAGTGATGTATGAAATGAATGCAATTTGGTATGAATGGGGAGTATGACATTTGTACCATAGACTAACTCGAATGGTGTGGCATTTGTGGGCGTTCGGATGGAAGTCCTATAAGCCCATAAGGCTTCATCAAGCTTCTCATGCCATGTCCTACCCTTCTCTAAGGTTTTCTCAATGATGCTTATGAGGGTTTTGTTCATGTCTTCGGCTTAACCATTGCCTTGAGAGTAGTAGGGCGATGAGAAGTGTTGAGTTATGCTATATGTATTACATAATTTTTCCATCTTCTCATTCTTGAAAGGTGTGTCATTATCAGACACTAGGTCTCTTGGAACTCCAAATTGAGCCAAAATATTTTTCTTAATGAATGCCACCACATGTTGTCCTTGGACATTAGCCAAGGAGGTAGCTTCAACCCATTTAGAAAAATATTTGGTGGCTCCTAAGATGAACCTACGTCCATTCGATGCAATTGGGGAGGTTGGTCCTATGATGTCAAATGCCCACATGGTGAAGGGCCATGGGCTTACAATGGAATGTAAGGTGGATGATAGGATATGAATGGCATGTCCATGCACTTGACATTGATGACATTTCCTAACATGATCATGGCAATCTTGCTTAAGGGTGGACCAAAAATACCCGACCCTAAGTATTTTCATGGCCATCATATTTGCGTTGACATGGCCTCCACATTCTCCATCGTTGAACTCATGCATTATAGTCCTAGCCTCATCAAGGTCTACACATCTCAAAAAGATGCCGGTAAAACTCTTTTTGTAAAAAACCCCTCCCAAAATCACATATCGGGTTGAAATTTTTCGAATAAAAGCTTTATCCTTAGAAGAAGCAAATTCGGGAAATCCTTTATTTTCTAAAAAGTTTTAATATCTTGAAACCAAGGTTTTTCAATAGAATTTTGGTCATTTTGGCAAATCTCCAAATCGTGAGTGGATGGAGTGAATGAGTGCCAAATTTCTAAGAATCGAGTTCTCATGGCAGGGTCGACTCTTAGAGATGAGCCTAGGGACGAGAGGGCATCTGCTATGGTGTTGTCCTCTCTACCTATATGGGTGAGTGTGCATGACTTGAAGGAATCGACCAATTTTTGTGGCCAATTCGTGATATGGTATGAGTTTTTCATTTTTGACTTGCCAAATTTTCAAAACTTGGTTTATAACAAGTATAGAATCTCCAAAGACTTCAACACACTATGCCCCTAGATTTTTCAAAATTTTTAGGCCTTGTATGAGTGCTTCATATTCAACCATATTATTTGAGCATGAAAAATCTAGTCGAATGGCTCGGGAGATATGAGGAGGATTCCTATACCTGCCCCTTGTTGATTCTTTGCTCCATCAAAATACATTCTCCATACTTGATCTTTATTAAAACAATTTGATAAAACATGATTTTGAAATTCATTTGCAAAATATGCCTTCATCGGGCATTTCATCAAGAATGGATATGTATCTTCAAGAGGCAATTCAGCCACATGATTGGCTAGGGCTTGTCCTTTAATGGAGTTTTGATGATGAAACTTTAAATTATACTCCACTAAGAGGAGCTGCCATTTACCTAGCCTACCCGTTAGGATAGGTTTTTTAAACAAGTGCTTGATTGGATCAAGCTTAGACACTATCCAAATTTCATGATCTAGGAAATAATGTCTAAACTTTTGGCAAGCCCATACCAAGGCCAAGCACGTTTTCTCCATGGCTTGATAATTTCTTTCATATGCCAATAGAGTTTTCGAAATGTAGTAAATAGCATACTCCTTAAGAATATCATCCTCATATTAAGCAAGCAAAGCACCCAATGCATTCGCATGAATGAAAATATAAAGGAATAAAGGTTTTCCTTGCTTTGGAGGTTTTAAAATCAGAAGATTTACCAAATTAGTTTTCAATCTTTCAAAATCTTTTTGGCAATCAGAATCCCATTCAAATTTAACCCCTTTTCTCAAAAGGCTATTGAAAGGTTCGCATCTTGTTGCTAAATTGGAGATGAATCTCCTAATTGCTTTGAGTCAACCTTGGAGGCTTCGGATTTGGGTGAAGTTGGATGGTGGAGGCATGTCTATGATGGCTCGACACTTAGAGGGGTCGACTTTTATGCCCCTTTGACTTACCATGAACCCTAAGAGTTTTCTTGATTCCACTCCAAAAACACATTTTTGAGGGTTTAGATTCACTTTATAAAGCTTAAGTCTTTCAAAAACTTTTTGTAAAGATTGTATGTATGTGCATCAGGTTTTTTATTTATCAAAAGATCATCCACACATACTTCCAAGAGCTTATGGATTTGATCATGAAAAATAATAGTCTTGGCTCTTTGGTATGTGGCACTCACATTTTTCAAACCAAATGGCATAACCGTGTAACAGCATTTGCCCCAAGGTGTAGTAAAAGTAGTTTTTGTCTGATCTTTTGGTACTAACTTGATTTGGTTATAACCCGAATAGCCATCCATAAAAGAAAACATTTCATGATTTGCAGTGATATCTACTATCAAATCAATATTTGGAAGAGGAAAATTATCTTTTGGAGTAGCTTTGTTCAAATTTTTAAAATCGATGCAAATTCGAATTTTCCCATTGGATTTTCGAACCACAACAATATTTGAAAGTCATTCCGAATAAGCAATGGGTTTTATAAATCTGGTTTTTAAAAGATCTTCTAAACCCTCTTTGACTTGGGAGTGAACATCATGATGAAATTTTTGAAGCTTTTGTTTCTTGGGTTTTGCATTAGGTTCTAAGGGTAGATGATGTTCTACGATTCTAGGGTCTAAACCCGACATGTCTTCATAGGTCCATGCAAATACATCCACATAAGATCTTAAAAATGCAATGAATGATGCTCTTTCAAGCTCATGCAAACATGCACCTATCTTGATACACTTTCCGTTAGACTCACTCCCTAGGTTGATTTCTATAAAATATCCTTCTACAGAATTTGAAGGTTTTTTAAAGTCAAGGATTCTATGAAATTTGAGAAGCTTGGGGGCCTGACCTTCCTCATGGATGAGGGGATCTTGCTTATTCCTTTGATCATTCTTAAGCACTTTAATTTCTAAGGAAGTGTCATGCAAGAGAGTGGGGTTGTGAATAATGGGTTTGGTAGAATTTTTCAAATTTTCAATTTTTTTTTCCTTTTCAAAGCAAATGCTAGAAGGATGAATGTAAAAGACTTTCTTTTTGGAATTTTAAGCTTTTTCAATTTTTTTGGCTTTTTCCAAAAAAAGGCTAGGAGAATGAACACAAACAACTTTCTTTTCATAATTTTCAGGTTTTTCAAATGCTTTTGGATTTTCAATTTTTCCAATTTCTTTTTGTTTTTCCAAATATATAATTTTTTTGGTTTTTTGTTAAAAGAGGGGTCTTCCTTCAAACCTACAAAGAAAATACCATGAATTAGACTTTGAACAAGAGGTCTAAGCTATAGGTTTTGGTGTTAGTGGGTTCTAGGGCACTTTTGACCCAAGTGGTCTTAGGTGGTGGCTCAGGGGGTATGGATGGGGTGTAGTCCAATCCATATCGGCTTGGGTTTGGTGTAGGTAGGATGGGATCTAACCTACCTTAGTTTCGGGCTCCTAGACCTTGATAAAGTGCATATCCCATGTTCAACATCATATTCCAAGGCTTTTTCAGTTTTGAAATTTTTTTGTAAAGTGGATGACCTTGGAATAGGGTGTTGTCCACATCATGGATGTACACATGATTGGTTGGACTAAGGTTTTGGAGATATGGGCTAAATATGGTTTGGGCTTGCCTAGGATGCATACAACCCTAGGAGAAGATGGTTATATACATTGGGAAGTTGGGGATGGCTTAGGCTTTCCTAGAAGATGGACGATTCTAAGGGAGGACGACTCTACATGTTTGGGGTTGCCTAGGAGGTGGATGACTCTATGGTGAGGGTCTCCTAGGGGATAGTCAACTAGGGATGGATGAGGCCTCTCCATAACCTCTTCATTGAATGGGTGACTTGATATGCAAGGAAAATTTCGAATTCCCTTAAGTTGGGGATCGTCTTCTCCAAGGATTACCACCACTTGGTTGTCCCATGGGATTTTCACACACTTGTGAAAGGTTGAAGGAACAGCCTAGAGACTATGAATCCAAGGCCTTCCTAACAATAGGTTATAGTGGGGGTTTATGTTTAAAACATGAAGCAACCCCATGTGTTGGATGTCCCCTACTTTCATGGGCAACTCGATGACTCCTAGGGGATGGGATGCATTATCATCATATCCAGTGATAACAATGAAACTATGTTCTAGCCTAGATATGATGATTCCTATTTGAAAGGCCACGCAAAACGAAAGGATGTCTAGACCTCCTCCCCCATCTACCAAGCACTTGTCTAGAGTGTGGTGATTCAAAACCACCTCTATATGCAAGGCTTGGTTATGAGCTATATTTGGTATCTCCAATTCATCCTTCGTGAACACGATGGGAGCCTTGGTGCATATTGGGGAGATTAAGAAGGATAAGGACTCGGGAGTGATGGATGGGTTAACCTTGGCTCTTTCTAAGATTCCCTCTAAAACTCGTCTATGTTTAAGTGACATTTGGATTAACTCTAAGATAGACATGTTTATGGGAAGTTTTGAAAGATAAAATTCCAAATCATAAGGGGTTAACACCACGCCATTACCTTTGTCCATGCCATGAGATGTATTAAGGATGTATGATTTTCAAGGGTCTGGTAAAATGACTGCTTCCTTGCTAGCATTTTTAGCTAAGTATGGGGGTTGATAGATCCTTCCGGACCTAGTCACCTCACCCACACCTTCCCTACGACTCGTTCCTATCTTGACTCTACTTTAATGCTTTGAAGCACCACAAATTTTTACTAAGGCTCTAGCTTGGGGCGGGACTTTAAGCGCTCTTTGGAGTACTACTTGCTTGGCTTTTTTTTATTACAATAGAGGGTGGTGTGTGGCAAGTAGTGTGTACCGTATGCAATGCATGTTTCATTTTGTGAGCCTTGAGTGAGAGAAGACATACCTCTTTTCCTTTCTCGCTTGTGCTTGCATGATTGGGGAAAGGTTCCTTACTTGCTCATTCAAGTCTTCGATTTGATGTGAGAGTGCAAAATATTTACTTGTATCATGGCCCTTGAGCCTATGATACTTGCAAAACTCGTTCAAAACTTTTTCCTTGCGAGGTGTCCCTTCGAGGAGAGCCGGGAGAGTGACCAATCCTTGGGCTAAGAGGAGGTCTAGGACTTCTGTGATTGGTTGTCCTAGCTATGTAAATTCTCTCATTTCAAAATTCTTTTGAGTTTTTCTAACATGTTTTCGTTTAAAAGTTCTAGAAGGTCCGATCGAGTTTGACTCCATACAGACATTTGCAATCTTTTAGGGTTTTGCCCCATTGGGTGACCCATATGCCCCTTGCTTTTCGAAATGTCTTTTTTGAAAATTTCTCTCCTTCTACAAATCTTCGTAAACTACCTTTTTCAAGTTACCTTCGAAGAGCGAAGCCTTTTTTATAAGCTTTTGAAAATTCGAAATTTCATTAAGGGAGAGGAGGAGAGCTTTTAAATAGTTTTTAAAATTTTCAAGGATGAGCATTACAACACATCCTTCAGAGATAGGCTCCCTTACTTCCCACAAGAGCGACCTCCATCTAACGATGAATGCATGTGCATCCTCACTAGGTGCTTGCTTCGTATCTCTCAAGTTGTTTAAGGCAAGTATGACTTCAATGCTGTGGGAAAATCGTTGTATGAAACAATTCGCCAATTTCTCAAAGGTGGCGAATTGGCTCAAGTCGTATGAAGCCAACCATTTAGAAGCATTTCCCTTGAGAGAGAGGGGGAACTAGTAAATCTATTTCGAGGAATCCTTCTTTTTTTTATAAGCCCTTTGAGAAAAGAGCTGAATGTGGGATCTAGTATCCCCACTTCCATCATACCGATGGAAATTCGGTATGTCATCATCACTATCGGTTTGATAATCGGATGGTAGAAAATCCGATAGTGCGTATGATCTCTTCTCTTTGATTTAGCCTCTCAATAATTGTTACAAGGCCTTTCTATCTTTCATTGTGAAGCATTTCGGCTCTCGTTCCTCCTCTAATCTAGAGGTCACTTTGGGTTTTCTCGAATGATTTGATTTTCTATGAGCCCTCGGTTTTTTACCATGAGAGGAACAAGATTCTACTGCCTCAGCCTCTTGGCTTATAGTAGCAATTTTTTCTTCCATTTCTCTCATTATTTCTCTTTTTAGGGAGGCAAACACATCCCCTTTCGAAATTTCTTTTGAAAACCTTTTTGAAAACCGACTTGATGAGCGTGAAGCTCGACTTGACACTTCACAAGATCCTTTTGAACTAGACATGTTTGATTTTTTGTGAAACCTGTGCACAAGAGAGGTATTAACACCAAAATTTTGAAGAATTGGAATTTGAAAAGTTACCTAAGTTCGAAATCCTAAAAGACTCGAGTCCCACCGGGCGTTTCAATTCTGTAGATGTGAAAATTTCACTTCAAGCCTATGTAGAGACTTGAAGAAAACTTTTCAACACTACTTCATTGCACGAGCTTGCCAGCTAGTTTCTAAAAACTAGCAAAGTTTTAAATCTGACTTTGAGATTGTGGCTGTAGACACATAAAATTTTCAACTCCAGGTTCTTAGGCCTGAAGTGAACCTTTTCACAATCTACATTGCTTTTTAGGGCGTGCCAGCTAGCTTACTCAAACTAGCGAAGTATGTTTTGAAATATCTGACTTTTAAAAGGCAATTATGGGCAAGCGGGATCTTTTTGTCGCAAACCTTCTTGAACCGATGCTCAAGGGTCAGTTTGTACGCTTAGAGACTTCGTTTGAAACAAGTTAACTTCAAAAATCGATTTTGAATGAATCTGTGTTTTGAAATCTTTGGAAAATCATGCACTTTGGCGAGTTTTGATTTACGAGGGTTGGGCGACCCTAAGTGTTTCAATTTTATCTACTTAGGCACGATATGTGTGCATCAAATGGCTTAAGCTTTGGCATGTTTGCACGATTTGTTCAGGGTTTATTTGATGCAGGTATGCACTCTAGCTGGAGTATGGCGAGTATGCAATGCAACTCACACAACTTGAATGTAAAACCCGAAATTTAAAGACTTAGCTGAAGGGAAAACCCAAATTGAATGCAACTCACACAACTTGAATGTAATTTGCACAATTTAAATATATCTATATCTTAAGAGCGGAAAGGCTCAATGTGTGCGTGGGTGCTGTGTATAAATTGAAAGACAACACACACGACTGAATTTTAACAACCCGGAATTTAAATGCGTACACAATTGAACCAGGAAAACTCACGCAGCAGAAAATATATAGATATGACTATATCTTAGTGGGTTTTGAGGCCAAAATGTGCGTGAGGTGTTTGAGCAAGCGCTCGGGTGTTCTTTGGGTGCGAGTGTGTAATTAAAAGACAAACTCACACGACTTAATGTAACAACCCAGTTGAATTGAAATACATATATATAATAAGAGTGAAGGCTCAATGCACGCGTGTGTGGAGTGTGTAAAATTAAAGACAACTCATGCAGCTCTTACTAGAGTCTTGGGAGTAAGAGCGAAGGCTCAATCGTGCATGTGTGTGCTTGATGTACGAGATTAAGAGCTAAGGCTCAAGTGCTCGTGTGTGCTTCGTGTATCAAGCAACGTTATTACATTCCGGGGGGAGACAACGCTCCGTTATTACAACCCCATATCACGAATTGAATTGAATGGAAAAGAGACAATATATATCAATAAGACTTACACTTTTCCAGGTTTTTTATTTGGGATTGTACAAGAAGCGAATCCACCTTCTTCTTATGGAGTTCGGGGCACGTGGGAGCGAAGTCGGAGAGCTTGGAAGCTTGGAAGCATTTGGAGATTTGGGAGCAGCAAGGGTTTTCGGATTTGGGGGCCACTTGGGCTGGTTTGGATAAGATATGACTCGAGCCAAGGGTGGCTCGAGTGAGCTTGGTTTAGGGTAGAGTTCGGGGCTGGTCTTAGCTAGGTTATGTTTAGGCTAGGGTGGCTGTCTTAGGTGTTGGCTAAGGCTTTGAGATTCGACCAAAGTGGATGTGGGACTGGCACACGGCCAGCACTTGGCCGTGTGCTTAGGGCTGAAGAGAAGACACAGCTTGCCTTGTGGCAGGCTGGGGCTTAGGGTAGATGTATGAGACACGGCTTGCACGAACAGGCCGTGGGGGGTTTAGGGGAAGATGGCCTGCATAAGGCAGGCCAAGTCTTGGCGAAAAGAAGGACACACGACCAACCTTGGCCATGTGGTTTAAGGAAAGATGGCCTGCCGAATGGCAGGCTAGGTTTTTGGCAAAGGAAGGGAACACACGGCCACCTTTGGCCGTGTGTTTAGTGTTAGGTGGCCTGCCTCAAGGCAGGCCTGGTATTTGGTTCAAAAGGGGGAAGGCACGGCTTGGTTTGGTCGTGTATCTTTAGGTAGGTGGCTTGCCTAAAGGCAGGCCTGGCCTTTGGTGGAAAAGTGGGACACGGCCTGCACTTGCAGGCCGTGGGTCTTAGGGATGGCTCGACCAAATTTGGCCGAGCTATGATGGGGGTGGCAAAGGGGGAGTTCGGCCAGGTCTTGGCCGAACTTTAGGTGGTTTAGGGTAGTGTTTAGGGTTGGGTTTTGGATGGAGTTCGGCCAGCACCTGGCCGAACTTGGATGGTTTTTAATGGAGTTGTGGGTTGGGTTTAGGGAGTCTTGGGTTGGGTGGTCTAGAGAGGTTAGGGAAGAAGGTGGTTTAGGGCTTAGGGTAGATGGTACTAACTGTAACTTGCAACTCCACTCCAAGCCACCTCCATGCCGCCAAGCTCCACCACACGCAGCTCCACTCCCAGCTTAAAGAAGATGCCACGTTGTTGGTGCAGCCCGGGCCTCAATGGCCCAATCCCAACACTCAAGGCAACAAGCCTTGGCCAATAAGGCCCTCTCTCTCTCCTCCCCTTGATTTCACGTGAAAGGGCTTCCCCTTTTGAAGTTCACGTGGGATCTTTTTTGGAGACCCCTCACCTCTATTTATAGACTTTTGAGGTGGGTCTTGGATATGGGTCTTGGATTTGGGTCTGGGTATCCGGATCCAATCCAAATACTATTTGGATTTGGATCACGGATCTCGGATATTTTGAGATCCAGATCCAATCCAAATATTTATTTGAGTTTGGATCTCAGATCTCAAGATTTCGGATATTTTGAGATCCAGATCCGATCCAAACACTATTTGGATCTGGATTCAGATATTTTTGGGTCCAGATCCAATCGAATTTTTTTTTCTGCTCCTTGGTTTTCAGTCATTTTCTGGTGCTTTTCACCATCGGTTTTGAGCGGGCTTCGATTCATTGGAGGCCCAACTCTGGCCTGGGTCTTCCCCAAGTCCTTCTTCCCACTGGTGCTCTACTTTTCAAGACTTTTTCGACATCTGTTTCGGTCCGCCGTTTTGGTTTCTGGCCAGTTTATGGTTAGTTTCTGGTGATATCGATCTCAGATTGCCGCACAGATTTCATTCTTCATTTTGACGGGACATGTCTCAGACTTTTATCGACTTCATCAGGTTCTTGGCTTCTTTCTGCATTTTGGAGCTGCTTTTTGCTTTTCTTTGACCCAAATTATGCTTTTGCCCTTCTATCGGGCTTTTCTTTGAACGGGCTCTCCTTTCCTATGTTTTTGGGCAGGAAAAGTCCTCTGAAGTTCCGGGCTTGAATTCCTCTTCTTGCCTAGGCTCTCCTTGTGCCTTTTGTACCTGTTTTTATATTTTAAAACAGATTATCGTTTTGGCTTTCAAAAGCATTTTATATTTTCGAGAGTTTTTGAAATTTAGAAAATTTGGGATGTTTACAGTGGCTAAGCGAGATCGTTTCACTTTAGGCCTTCTTCAACCGATCCTCAAGGGTTAGCCTAAGAGCTTTGAGGATTTCAAATGTATAGGTGAAGTTTCAAATCCAAGTGAAAAATGAGGTGTGTAAATGCCAAAAATTCTCACTTCTGGTTCTAAGGCCTGAAGTGAAAATTTTCGTGCCTACATCGCTTTTTAAAGGGCGTGCCAACTAGCTTACTCAAACTAGCGAAGAGTTTTGAAAATATCTGACTTTTGGGGCGACTGTAGACAAGTGGGCTCTTTTCGTCGCAAACCTTCTTGAACCGATGCTCAAGGGTCAGTTTGTACGCTTTAGAAAACTCAATTTTGAACAAGTATGACCTTTTTGAAAAGTATGATAGTGTTTGATCGACTGGGTTTGTCTAGTTGCAGATTTTATTCACGTGGGATTTGCACGTTCCTATGTCTTTCGGGTTTTATTGCCTTAGACGTGTAGTGTGTGCATCAAGTGCCTAGCTTTTGGCGAGTTTTGCACGGTTTTGTTCAGTTTTGTTTGATGCAAGCATGCACCCTATCTCGAGGGTGGTGGATATGCAATGCAACTCACACAACTTGAAGGGAAAACCCAAAATTTAAAGACATAGCAGAAGGGAAATATAGCTATATCTTAAGAGCGGAAAGGCTCAATGTGTGAGTGTGTATCGTGTATATATTGAAAGACAACTCATGCAACTGAACCTTAAAACACAGCTGAAAGTATATAAATACAGCTATATCTTATGGACTGTCAAGGCCCAAAATGTGCGTGTGAGTGTTGAGCAAGTGCTCGAGTGAACTTTGGGTGCAAGTGTGAAAACTTAAATGAAAATTCACACGACTTGAATGTAAAACCCACGCAGCTTGATTGGATAAGCTCGATCCTTGAACTTGATCTCCTCTTGATTTGATAAGTTCAAGGCTCCAAGCTTCCAAGACTCCAAGGTGCAGCCACTCTCCAAGATGCCTTGGCCACCCCCTTGTCCTCTATTTATAAGCCAAGGGGGGCCTCTTCTAGGCCCTTCCTTGGGGTGGGTCCTCCTTGATCCAAACCCAACCCCAAGGCTTGGTTCTTGACGTAGATGTGTGATCCCTCTTGGTCAAAGGTGGACCAGCCCCATGTGGGCTAGTTCTTGGTTCAAACCATGTGCACCTAGCCAAGGTCGGCTAGGCCCTAAATACCTCCAAGTACAACTGGCTACCTTAAACTTGTGTTTGCTCCCCTTGTTGCTCGTCCCATTTGATGAAGGATAGGTATAGAGTTTTAATTGTTGTTTAGCCAAAGGATGTAGGGTGGACATGGCTAAGCTAACTCTAACTCGGTTGGGTTTAGTCATTTGATTCAAACTAGGCCATGAGTCATGTTTAGCTTAGGTGAATCAAGTCTAGGTCTTAGTCAAGTTCAACTAGGTTTAGGTTGGTGAGGCTATCTACTTGACTTGATCTTTGATGAAGACACGCCTTGACTCGACATGGTCCACTTCCTTACTCTACGGTTTGACTTTCACGAACTCAATCCCGGTTTGAAGTAGGCTCCAACCGTCGCCTTGATCTTCGCATGATTTGTTCATATCCTCTGGGCCTTATCCCTTCAACTTTAACTTTAACCTCTTTATCTTTAAAAATCCTTATTTTAAAGATTTAAAATTCTCATTTTAACACAGAGGTTTTAAAATAAGCTGGTTTTAGAAATTGAGAGTGTTTTCAAAAAAATTTATTTAGGGTGTTTACACCAAGTCAAGGATTCTATGAAATTCGGGAAGCTCGGAGGCTTGATCTTCCTCATGGATGAAGGGATCTTCCTGCTTGCTTTGATCACTCTCAAGTGCTTTAATTTCTAGGAAAGTATCATTCAAGAGAGTGAGGTTGTCCATAATGAACTTGGAGGATTTTCTATGCCCCTAGTTGGGTGGAGATGAATCCTATGATGTCACATGACCACATGGTGAAGGGCCATGGGTTTACAAGGGAATGCAAGGTGGACGATGGATGACATGAATGGGACGTCCATGCATTTGACATTTATGACATTTCTATCATGATCATGACAATTTTTGTTTAAGGGTGGACAAACATAACCAACCCTAAGTATCTTCATGGCCATCATATTTGAATTGACATGAGTCCCACATTCTCCATCATGGAATTCATGTATTGTATCCTAACCTCATCAAGGTATATATATCAACAAGATGTCAGAAAATTTCCCTCCCAAAATCATATGTAGGGTTAAAATTTTTGCAATCTTTGAAAGAAGCAAATTCAAGAAATCCTCCCTTTTCTAAAAAGTTTTCATGTCTTTGAAACCAAGGCTTTTTAATAATTTTGGTCATTTTGGCAAATCTCCAGATCATGGGTGAGTGCCAATTGTGCATGATTTGAAAAACATCGACCACTCTAATGGCTACTTCGTTGTGGTATGAATTTTCATTTTGTCTTGCCAAATTTTCGAAACTTGGTTTAAGCATAGAATCTCCAAAGTCTTCAATACCTGAGTCCCTAGATTTTCAAAATTTTTAGGCCTTGTATGAATGCTTCATACTCGGCCATATTATTTGATCATGCCAAATCTAATCAAATAGCATTTGAGATTTTCCCTTTCTCGGGAGATATGAGGATGATTCCTATACCTACCCCTGATTCTTGGCCCCATCAAAATACATTTTCCATACTTGATTTTCATTAAAACAATTTGTTAAAGCATGGTTTTGAAATTCATTTGCAAATATGCTTTCATTGGGCATTTTATCAAGTATGGAATACTTATCTTGAAGATACAATTCCTTCACATGATCGGCTAGGGGCTTGTCCCTTAATGGAGGTTTGATAATAAAATTTTAAATCACACTCTATTAAGAGGAGCTGCCATTTATCTAGCTTACTCGTTAGGATAGGTTTTTCAAACAAGTGCTTGATTTGAATCAAGCTTAAATATTATCCCTCTTTCATGATCAAGGAAATAATGTCTAAACTTTGTGAAAGCCCATACCAAGCACATTTTCTCCATGGCTTGATAATTATATGCCAATAGAGTTTTCGAAATGTAATAAACGGCCTACTTCTTATAAATATCATCTTCATATTGATCAAGTAAAGCACCCAATGCATTCACATGAATTGAAATGTAAAGCATGCTTTGGAGGTTTTAAAATCGGAGGATTTCACCAAATAAGTTTTAAAATTTTCAAAAGCTTTTTGGTAATCGATATTACATTCAAATTTAACCCCTTTTCTTAAAAGCTCTTTGAGAAGTTCATATCTTTTCCTAGATTGGAGATCATTCTTTGGAATCAACCTTGGAGGCTTCAGATTTTACTCAAGTTGGAGGATGGAGGCATGTCTATGATGGCTCGACACTTAGAGGGTCGACTTCCATGCCCCTTTGGCTTAACACAAACCCTTTCCTAAACTTGGGTTCTAAGGGTAGACGATTTCATGATGTCTAGATCTGGTATTTTTCATGCAGATATAGGATTTCAAAATGCAATGAATGATGCTCATGTAAACATGCACATACTATGGGTTAGACTCACTAAAAATCACCGATTTTTCCAAGTCGAGGATTCTATGAAATACAGAAAGCTCGAAGGCTTGACCTTCATTATGGATGAGGGGATCTTCCTCCTTCATTATGGAGAGTGGCTGCACCTTGTAGTCTTGGAAGCTTGTAAGATCGAACTTATCAAATCAAGAGGAGATCAAGTTCAAGGATCGAGCTTATCCAATCAAGATTGAATCATGGGGTCAAGCTTATCCAATCAAGATCAAGTTCAAGGACCAGGCTTATCAAGATGGAATCAAGTTCAAATTCAAATATGGGATCGACCTTATCAAGTGCAAATTCAAGATGGGGCCAAGTTGATCAAGTCAAGTTCAAATTTAAAATAGGGTTGAGCCTAGCAAGTGCACACGGCCAATACCTTGTATCAAGTGAAAATATTGCAAATCATATAGTCAAGTCAAGCATCAAATAATCAAGTCAAAGTAAGCTAAAGAGTCATAGCATTGGCTGGCCAACAAGGTGCAACCGATTGGAGCCTAGTCAAGGCCATCCACTCTAAGAAAGTCCAGCCCACATGGGGCTGGTTCAAACCACAAAAGGAGACCACTCATGTGGATCAAGATCAAGACAAGGGAGCTGACCCAACCCGCCCCAAAGAAGGGCCTAGAAGCCAGTCCCTTGGCCTATAAAAAGGGCCAAGGGGGGGCGGGTTCCCTATCTTGCACACTTTGGAAATTGGGGAACCTTGGAGAGAGATAGTTAGGGAAACTTCCAGCAAGAGGAGGCTAGTCCCAAGGAGAAATCGTGAGCTGCAAGTGAAGGAAAAAGATAGGAAAGAAAAAGAGGGTAGAAGTAGGCTTGAGTGAGTGTGAGGGAGTTTGAAGCAAGAAGAATGAGGTGCTGGTCGGATTTCAATCTTGAAATCTTCGGCCGATTGGATGAAATTTCTGTAAGTATTTCATCCCTTTATTCTTAATCCTTCTTTCATATTGATTTAATTGAAATGGGGTTGTATTAATGGAGTATTATCTCCCCCCACGTTGTAATAAGATTTAGAGTTACAAAATTTTCATTATATGGTTGAATTGCCACTCTCACACACTCGCATACTCTCTACCCCTTCTACGCTTAAGATAATACACATATTTTCATTCCTTTACTTTCAGCAATTTAATTTCGAAAGTTGTGTTATTGCAATTTAAATTCAGGTGAGTATGCATTGCATTTATGTTCTATGAACCGAAAATCTGTTTTCTATATCTACATACTTGTATTGTTTCAATTTTAATTCTCTGATCTGTGCTTCGAATGCTCTAAAATTTTAGGCACAATACCTACATACATTAGCCCACTTAAGATAAAATTTTTAAGAATCTTAGGACCGTGCAACCTTGTGAATAAAATTGGGAAATATCAGATAAATCCATCTCTGTTTTCTGTACAATCAGATTTCTTGAGATAGGGGTTGGGTAAAAGTCTCATATCTCTGTCTTTAGGAATCTAAATTTGTTGAAATTAGTCTCATTGGAAATCTAACATTTATAGATTTCCAAAAAGACTAAAATCACAATATTTGGAGTTATGTACCCTGAGATACAGAGGATTTTTTGAGTCTCTATATTTCTGTTATAGAATCTCCTGAAACAGTGAAGTTAGGTCAACTTTCCGATTTAATTTTACAAATTTGTTGGTCCAAAATTCAAAACAAAAGGTGGTCTAGGATCCAATACATCAGGAAACATCTCATAAAAGTTTTATGAATTTTGGAGATCTCTAGACCATCGAAAAGAATTCGGGAACAAGGGCTGAAAAATATTCTATTTTTCAGAACTTGCTGAAATTAAAGTTTGAAATTATGCACATTTCACATTTATTTTTAAAACATCACATCTTCACGAGAATTGGAGTTATTTCACCTATGATTTTGAAATTTCTAAGCGCTTAGGCTGACCCTTTAGCATTGATTTAAGAAGGCCTAGAGCGAAGAGAGCCCGCTTAGCCACAATCGCCCAAAAAGTCAGATTTTTAAAACTTTGCTAGTTTTGGCAAACTAGCTGGCACGCTCGCACATTAAGTAGATAAGAAATCATCATTTCAAGTCTCTATAGGCTTGAAGTAAAAAATTTCGTGTCAATAGAATTGACACGTTCGATGGGACGCGGGTCTTGAGAAATTTCAAGTTTAGGTAAAAAAATTCCGATTCCAAGCATTATACAAAATCGTGGTGTTGATTTTCAACTTGTGCACAAATTTTTGAAAACAAGGTCTATGGATGATTCATTTGAAAGTAAGCCAAGGAAACCCTCATCGCATGTTTCAAAATGGTTTTCCTAATCCTCTAAAGCCAGAGATGAAAAGCTTGTTTCCATAAGGGAAATGATAAAGGAAATGAAAAAGAAGATCGATGGTCTAAGCCACAAGGCTAATGCGCATCGATCACATGAAAACTCATCTCAGGTACATAGAGACAAAAATCATGCTAGGAAAACTGAATTGAGCCCAAAATCCGATGAAGGATATGAGGCTAGAGATGAAGCGAGAGTTCGGATCAAATCATCTAACCTTTCTAAACATCCAAGAACCCCAATTTCTAAGGAAAAATCAAAAAAAGTTTTTCATGTTTCAAAAAGCAAAAAAAAAACGAAAAATTTTCAAAAACCAAAAAAAATTGAAAACCAAAAAGTTGAAATTCCGAAAGTTAGAAATGAAGTCCACATTTCCAGGCGCACAAATAGAGTGAGGCATGAGATCCACTTTACTCCCGAATTTTCACAAACATTCGCTCCGATGGGTTCTAATCCCTTGAGCAACACTTCACGAGTTTCACGAGAGGATGAGTGTTGCACACACGTAGGATTGGAAAAAGAAATCTAAAACCTCGAAAGGCAACGGGAGCTCGAAGCCACGCATGAGCAAGAGCCACCCGAGGATGACTCCAATGCTTGCTCTCACCATGAGAAGGTAGACAAGCTAGAAAAAGGTATGTCCGAAACTCATTCTCCCATGAACTCCCCACTCGATCCTCCTTTGCTTAGTGTAGGATGGATCATTCATTCTCATTCATTGGATGCATCGAATCATACTCATGCACCTACATACCTACAAAATATGCCCAAAGATATGGATTTTCAAAATGCGTCGAATGTCCCGCACCAAGAAATGAAATTTCAAAAACAAAAATAAAATAAAGTTCAAAATATGGTAGACATAGTTACTCCTAAGGCATGCATCAACATCTTAGGTACACCTAAACCTCCCATGTATGAACAAGTCTACTTGAGCCTAGTCTTGCCTCATGAGCTCAAGTCTTTGGCCCTAAACCCTCCAAAACCCACCAAGGGACATGGTGTCCCTTGGCATCCATACCTCTCAACTTCGCAAGGGAGCAAGCATGTCTTCCCTTTTCACTCAAATAAATTCAAGTCATCCATCCCAAGGGGCACATTGGGTTGCACCTAGGGACCATGTCAAAACCGTCCACCACTTAGGAGAGCCTAAACATCCTAAGCCATCCCAACCTAGGGTCATGTGGAAGCCCAAGTCTTCCACAACCCATACCTCCCAACTCCTACCCAAAATGAGTCATGTATACATCTATGATATGGACGACTCCATATTCTAAGGCCATTCCCTTTATAAAACTTTTTCAAAACTCAAAAAACCTTGGAATATGATGTTGAATATTGAGTATACACCATACCAAGGTCTAGGAGCCAAGAGTCAAGGTAGGCTAGAGCCAATCCTACCTAGTCCTAACCCGAGTCGATATGGATTGGACTACATCCCATCCATACCCCTTGAGCCACCACCTAAGACCACTTGGGTCAAGGGTGCCCTTAGAACCTCCTAAAACCGAAACCTATGGCTTAAACCTCTTGTTTAGAGTCTAACTCATGGGGTTTTCTTTGTAGGTTTGATGGAAGATCCCTTTTTTAGACAAAAATCCAAAAAAAAATAAGATATTTGGAAAAACCAAAAAAATTGGAAAACCTTCAAAATCCAAAAACATTTGAAAAATCTGAAAATTTCAAAAAGAATTTTGTTTTCATTCATTCTCCTATTCTTTATTTGAAAAAAGCTTCAAAAAAGAAAGTCTTTTATATTGATCATTTTAGTTTGTGTTTTGAAAAAGATAAAAAAATCAAAAATTTGAAAATTCCAAAGAAAAAAATTTGGCCATGTACAAAGCCCATTTCTCCCAAAATTGTGTATATCCCAAACCAAAATTGATCAAGCTCAAACCCTCTCTCTTGCCCAGCACTTTCCTAGAATTTAAATGCTTTAAAAATTAAAATTGGCACACATTGCATCCCCCAAAAGGAAAGTTTTAAATACCTAGCGTCAATTTTTCAGAGTGATAGAAGAATTGATGGAGATGTTACGCATAGAATTAATGCTGGTTGGTTAAAATGGAGAGGAGTATCAGGTATTCTTTGTGATAAGAAGATACCATTAAAGTTAAAAGGTAAATATTATAGAGCAACAATTAAACCTGCCATGTTTTATGGTTCTGAGTGTTGGGCAGTTAACCATCAACATGTACAAAAGCTGTTTGTGATAGAAATGAAGAAGTTGAGATGGATGAGTGGTCATACAAGAAAAGACCTAATACATAATGAGGTTATTAGAAACAAATTAGGAGTGACACTAATAGAGGATAAAATTAGAGAATATCGCTTAAGATGGTTTGGACATATAGAAAGATGATCAGAAGAAGAACCTTTAAGAAGGTATGAAAAACTAAATTTGGAAAGTATTAAAAGAGGTAGAGTGACCACAAAAGTGTAAAAGAAACAATAAAGAATGTCTAGCTTATTGTGAGTTAGCTGCTAACATGACACATGATAGAGTTATATGGAAACAAAGAATCCATGTAGTCGACTCCGTCTAGTATGAGAAAAGGCTTATTTGATGACGATGATGTGGCCTTGTTTAAGGCAGCCATATAAACTATAAAATTTATAAATAATTGGCGTTGAAGGACGTTTTACCTTGACTCGAGCATTTTAACAGTGCTCAATATCGGATCCAAATGTTGCCAATGAGGATTTGGTGACTCTGTCTTGTTTTAAGTAGGATAAATCGCTAAGCATTTTGTCTAATTCTTTTTCCAACTTCTACCCACTTCTTCTAAAGTGCGAAACTTTTTCCTGTTTCAAAACATGATAAAGTACACACTTATGCCTGTTTTCATTGAAAAAAGGGTGAAGTACGGTGCAAGAACACATCACCCTACACTCATAATTGAGAAAAAAAGAGCAGAAAGAGCAATAGTTCATCTCGCAAGGGAGTCGGCATTTTAATACCTGGAGTGCGCGACGAGGATTCAAGTAATTGTTTGCGTTTCCAACAATACGACCATAAAGAGTCTTTTCCTTGAACCAAGAACCCTAATAAATGTAAAAGCAGCCCATCATGATGACATTGTTGTACCCTATCTTGCCAATCCCAATAGAAAAGGGTAATTTTGAGATAAGCAGATGGCAGCGAAGGAAGCTTTTTCCCTTTGGGAAAATGAAGAAAGATGGACGCCATATGATATTTTTTCGAACAGTACAACTCTTTAAAAATCTAGGGCCTTGGATACCCGAGGTTTTGCAAAAACCCCGGTCTGACATAGATAAGTACACGTTGGTCAAGCGCTGGACAATTCTTCCAATCCGTGGGTTCAGTGCCAAACTGCGGGCTGGTCTAACCTTCTCTTGTGAAATGGTCAGCGTTGGACCCGAACCCCATTTGCACCAAATGCATGCCCGATCTTCACAGCTCAACCAAAAACCAGGACCTTGCCCGAATTTTCGTATATAGATCCAAATCCATCAACACGTGAACCATATGCAAGAGGCTGGTACTTGATTCGGGGTATAGCCTTATATGAATCCATATACTCACAAAAGTTCCCGAAAACAGGGACCAGTGGTTCTGAACCGTCGATTCCTGTCCTGCCAGAATGAACTGCCGATTCCTGTTCCATTGGAACATGAAATTGGAACTGATAACTCTCTGGTTCTGGTTTTGGTTCCCATAAATTTTGGATCCCGTTCCATGAGAGTTCTGATTCTGATTTCAGTCCAGGGATATGAAAAAGTCCATCCAATAGAGATGGGAATCTTGGAGCTGCAGGTTCTGGAACATTGATTCTCGTTTTGATTCGGATCCGGTCCCATCTTGTGTTACGGTTCGGATTCTTCTGAATGTGGTTTGGATCCATTTCGACCCATTGGGCCAAGTCCAAAGAGGACACCTCTACATCTAGGGATTTGAATTGAAAAGGGTAGTACAAATTCTAAATGCACACCATATGGTAATTTTTGGGTGACGCCATACAATACATATATAAATAGAACTTAAGGAGCATTGATGCCAAACCCACATGCATCTGGACGGCTCTCTGACACTCATGAAGCTATAAGTGTCCCTAGTTCATACAATTTATTTAGAAAAATATATTTTCTTTGTTACTCTAGAAACTCCCATTCGGGTCCGTTTTGCATGACTGAATCATGCTGAATGGGTTTGGGTCCACTTTTAGCATTTGGATTCTGTTTGAGTTTAGCTGAAGTTTAGAAGAACCGATTGCCAGTTGAATTTGACAAGTCATCATCTCCCTCCCTTATCTTATTGATCGAAGCTCTCCACAAAGCATTTTTGAGAATCCGATTCCAAGATTACTCCTTCATTCCACACCGACTTTCCTCCTACCCCTCATCCTTAGCCATTGGATCTTGATCCAAAACAGTGTCCACATCATTATGGGATCCGAACTTCGTGAAGACGAAAGAAAAGTAGGAAACCCTTTACTTTATTCTTTCCTGTGGGCCCCCATGGAATCCACGGATGCTTTTACAGAATCCAATCCCCCCACAAGGAGAAAAGACCAAGAAGAAGAATGGGGATCCAGATCCATAAGGAAACCCAGAATTTACGTCTCTTATCCGAATCCATGGTGCTGGGTCCCACCCCGCGCGCTATAAAACCAGGAGCTCCTCCCTATTTTAGCAAAAGCTATTCGCCTGACGCGACTCTCCGAAGGCCGCCATGCTTGAACCTGTCGCCCTCTCCTCTGTCAAAGACGACGGAGACGAGTCTCCGATACCGTACTTAACCCTCCAGGATCGCGTGGCAATTGTTACCGGCGCTTCGCGGGGAATCGGTCGTGGAATCGCCATCCATCTCGCTTCTCTTGGGGCACGAGTCATCGTCGCCTATGGCTCCTCCGCCAGCGATGCAGACGAGGTCGTCCGTCTAATTAACTCTTCTACAGCCTCGTCGTCTCCCTCCCATCCCCGAGCCGTCGCCGTCCGGGCTAACGTCTCCGACGCCGTTGACGTCAAGGCTCTCTTCGACAAAGCGGAGGAGTTCGCCGGCGGCCAGGCGGCCTACGTCCTCGTGAACTCCGCGGGTGTTCTAGACTGCGCCATGCCACCGATCTCAGCCACGGCGGAGGAAGATTGGGAGAGGATCTTCGAGACGAACGCGAAAGGAACGTTTCTTTGCTGTCGTGAAGCCGCGAATCGGCTGAGACGAGGCGGAGGAGGCCGGATCATCAACGTATCGTCATCGCTCGTCGCCGCACTCCGGCCAGGCTACGGTGCGTATGTCTCGTCCAAGGCTGCTGTCGAGGCGATGACAAAGATCCTAGCTAAGGAGCTCAAAGGCTCCGGGATCACCGCTAACTGCGTCGCTCCGGGGCCGATCGCCACTGAGATGTTCCTCAGAATTCCTGAGTCGGTCGATAAAATCGTCTCGGATACGGCCATGGGTCGCCTTGGAACACCGGAGGACGTCGCAGCCGTCGTTGGGTTCCTCGCCGGAGACTCGGGCCAGTGGGTCAATGGTCAGGTCATTAGGGTTAATGGCGGGTTAATATGAAAGTTAACCTAGAAAGAAATATTGATCCTTCCCTCTATTTTGCCTCCTTAATTTCCCCTTTTTCACTTTTTGTTGTTCGTTGAGGATCAGTATTTGACAGAGTCCTCTCCTTTTTTCACCCTCTTCTTGTGCTTTGGGCTTGTTGATATTTAAACACTAAGATATTTTATACGTAATGTTCAAATGAAATGTTTGTTGTTTATATTTGTTTTGCGGAAGTATTAATTTATAGTAGTCCCAAGCATGACATGGCGTCGTCTAAGGTTGATGCGTGTACTTGGAGATGTAGACTTTCCGTGTTCTTCTCCATGCTAAAGTCAAACGCAGTTCTAACTGAATATCATCTTTTTTTGTGTCTTTGAAAAATTAACTAAGTTGTTAGTTAGTTGCCAAAAAAAACTTTAAGAATAGGTACTAAGTTTTTTAATTATATAAATAGTAAGTTCCTCTCAAACGCCTTGTCTTCCCCCCCCCCCCCCCCAAAAAAAAAGTGACAGATGTATAACATATTATTTAAATAAGCAATTTGGTTAAAAATGTACCATATTTTATGTGAGACTTTAAAGTGTCGACCTGGCTCTGATTCATATATATATATATATACATATATATATTTAAATTATATATATATATATATATATATATATAGATAGATAGATAGAGAGAGAGAGAGAGAGAGAGGTTGTTCAAACCTAAAATGTTGTGGTTGTTTGAATAAAGTCTGATAAACGTGATCTAGTATTTAATGAATCTGTGATCCTGCTTGTCAATCCAAATCATATGGTCTTGCTTCAAATATGAGTCCCCAATCTTCTGAACCGCGTTTTCCTTCCTGAAAGCCGCTCCAAGATTTACACGTAACGTGTTTTCCATGTGAAAGCGCGACGCGTTTATTCATCAGAGATTATGCGAAAGATACGAGGCACGCCTTGTGTGTGAATACGAAAACATTTCTTCTTTCATTTTACGGTGCTTGAGAAAATTCTAACCACCGCTTGTGCCTGCAAATGCTGCAGGATGGATTCACATAGAGGTGGCAAATCTGCGTTCCATTCCCAGGAAACAATTTCAAAACCCACCTGATCAAATTCGTGTTTACCATAGAGTTTAGATATATATATATCAAAGTTTCGAGAACTCAGTTAAGAAATGGTAATAAGAAAAGCCGAGAAAGCAAGCCTAGTGTAAGCATATTAATATTTTAATAAATGGCAATTAAAATTTTGGTGAAATTTCGAAGGACACTACTAAAGTTCGCCAAGCTTTGCAAAAGGCGACTACTATCTTTTCTTAGGTTACGAAGGGGAGATGGAAGCCAAAATGCATGGCCCCGGGAAACTGAACTCTCTCCCTCATTCTTGTGGAGTCAAGAGCCCTGCCGGGTGAGACAACGCCCTGAGTGCAAAGACAACTAACTATCTTTAGCACATGTTCGCAATGTATTGGAAATCAAAATCGACCGTAAACGGCTTAAGATTACCTAGAGTTGGATTGTCGAACATCAAATAAACTTTCATCTTAGAAGACACTATTTAAGTTCAGACATTGTCCATTGAGGTCAATTTCCATCATTTCAGGTAGGCATCTTATAAGATGAGCCAATAAAACGTCGACGGCACTTCTAGTTTCCTTGTCAATAGCAGATTCATCTTTTGGTGAGCTAATGGATGCTTCTTTCCTTTTCTCTTTTTGTTTGCAAAGGGGGGCGGAAACCTACCACACACACGTGCGAGTAGAACTCCCCACCCGGAGCAAGGGCGTTAAACCGCTCTGCTGTTCTGCTAACCTGTAATTGTAGCTGATGGATTTTTTATTTGTTAGAATGAGGGGCTAATCGTCCAATACAAGAAAAATTATCTCCCTATAGTGAAGCTGGCAAGTTCTGCATCTTGATGAAGTGTTGGAGTGGTTCTTGAGGGCAACCTTTACATATCTGTATATCCCGATGCATCAATAGACTAATCTTGGCCCAACTGTTAGTCGTATTGTTGGCTTCTCTAGCCCAATGGGTGTTTCTTGATTAACCATAAAAGCGTTTTGACTGGTGTTTCAAAAATTGTCAAAAGGTAGGCTCATTTTTTCAATTTCATAAATTGGTGACATAAATATATAGGGGAGAGAGATTCTATCCTGCTACATTTCCTTAGCTTTTAGGGTACGAGACATTATTGTTTTTTGTTTTATTCAAAAATTTTATAACTTTAAAAATTTCAGAAAAAGATAAGCATGAATCTATACTTCTTAGAAGTTGCAAGTCTACCATCCACAAGATGATGGCCAAACTATTTGTATAAAGGAGAAAAGAGACACAGTGGTAAATACACATACTCATGTTAATCCTGTTTATTAAACAGTGAAAATGTTTAAGTATATTTAAATCTCTTTCTCTCTCTCTCTCTCTCTCTATATATATATATATATATATATATATATATATATATATATATATATATATATATAGTAACATCACTAAGTATTGGACAATTTAGCATGAGAATACAAGTCAGGTAACATGGAAACACCTTGCGGCTTTTTCAGTTAAAACAAGGTCTTCTGGAGTTTCCATCTTCAAATAGTATTTTATAAAATTTTCGAGTACTACAAATTTCATGATCTTGATGAGAAAGACAAGGACGTGAAGTGGAGGCAGAGTTGCCCCTTCCCTCTGATGAAATAAGCTGTGACGTTTGAGGCAGTTATTATTCGGTTTGAATAATCGAAGGATGTAATTATTCAAACATTGGTTGTGTAGATTTTATTGATGAGTCACGCCCAGTCCTGTGCCATGCTTTACGGCTTCAGTCCACGAGGAATTTCATATTTATAATTCAGAACCTAGGTCTTTTTCAAAAATGTTCCGTGCTTGGATGAAACCCACGTCGTCGTCTTACGTGAGAAGTTTCTTTTTCCTTCTGTTTTCTCTTAAAAAGCAGATTGCTTGTCTACGAGTCGGTGGCGACTCTGTCTCTCTCTTTATATATATATAAAGTGAAAAGATTTTTATCATTTGATCAATGTGATCAATATTAAATTTATATTTAAAAATAAAGGTATTATTATATTTTTCATACTTAAGCATTTTAATGCACATGATGTTATAAAGCTTTTAAATTCATATCTCCATAATTGATAATGCTAATAAGATGAAAAAATGAGCACTGCACTTTCACTCTTTCTCTCTCTCTCTCTCTCCCTTTATATATATAATAAAAGCTGGAAGATGAAAGTTCCCCATATACAAACTTCACAAAACTAATTTCTATATATATTCAAAGTTTGAGTACCTTTTAATTATTTGAAACATGTTTAAAAATCATTGAATTTTTAACTTAAAAAAGTTTATTTGCAAGAATATATTTAGGTTGAATTAAGGTTCAAGGCATCTGATACTTGGCATTAGCCGAGGAAAGAGGGACCGCCCAGTGCCAGTTGCGAAGCAAGATTAGCCCAAGGCAGGAAATTGGTGTAATATATGCGTCCTTGTGCCTGACCAGCCCGGTCGCCATCCTTAATGTGGCATTTACAACATACGGCTTTTAACCGTGAAAATCAAAGCTATGTAGGAGCTGAACCATGGCATTCATAATATCCTTAATTCAATATTAGCTTCAAAGAAATTTGTCATTTCTTCACAAGTTCTTATACATATTTGTATACCATCATATATATCACTAATCATCATCGTACGTCAATAAGATACCTCTCTTTCTCAAAATTCTTTATAGAATATCTATTGACATTCAATTATAAGCTTTTTTTAATAAATGAATACCATGTAGAGTTTTTTTCCTCTAAAATATTTTATAAGATGTTTCAATCGATAAATAGTCTTAATAGTAGATTTCACTAACATGAATCCAAATTAGTTGTTCGTTTTACTTGATACTTGTCTTTGTTTAATGATTTTTTCTATAATTTCATTATATTACTCATTAATTTAATATTTCTATAATTTTCATAATTCTAAATGTCTCTCTTGTTTTTATACAGATATAACTATACTCTTCTTCGTGCCTCAAAAATCTTTTAATTTCTCCATATTTCATTAAATAATCTTATAAGCTAAGTGATACATTTATTTTTAGTATTTTTATACTTTTATATGAATATTATTAGGTCCTGCACATTTACCATCTCTTATAAGTTTGAGAGTCTCTTTATCTTCATTCTTCTAAATATATATTGGTAGTAATTATGATTTATATATTCTTTTGAGTTGGTAAGCTCTCTTAAGTTAATACTAGTACCTATATTTTTATTAAAAATCTTATGTAACTAATTTTCTATTTATTTTTATATCATAATTTGTCACTATAATTTTTTCATCATCATCTTTGGTACATCTAACAAAAATAAAATCCTTAGTTTTCCTATCTTTAGTGTTAGCTATTATAAAGATATCTCTTTCACATTATATTGAATTCTTTTAATATAAAAATTTCCAAGTTTTGCCTTTTGTTTCACTAGCAGCTCTTTTCACTTTTTTTTTGACCTTTTTATAAGCCTTGAAGTTTTATCTATGAAAATCTCAACCATCGAGAGATTTAAGGAACATATGAAAGAAAGTGACCACAATGAACTCACAGTAGCCGTTGAATTTGGTTTTAAATGAAGTTGGACAATAGAAAATAAGGGATATATAAACTAAAAATAATCAGCACCCCTAGTCTCTCTCGCTCGTGTTCTTCTAAGACATTGGAAGTGAGGACGCGACACCTCCATTTCCATTCTCTCTCTCGCCGTTTGACGTTCCTTCAGATCTGAAAACGGCACATGCCCGTCCTGGTCTCGACTCTCTCTTTCTTTATCGACCATCTAACGGGAGCAGAGTATGTAGGACATACAGTATTTGATACAAACATTATGCTCATCAATCTTAGAGAATATAGTCTCGTTCACCGACTTGCTTCAAATACCATCTTTCTTAGCTACCACAGAAGCCGGAACTGCACATGAATTTAAGCTTTCATGAACTAAGCCCTTCTTTAGAAGCTCTTCAACATGCCCTTTGGAGCTTCTCGTGCTCCTTAGCACTTGCATTAGGGAGACTATCCGATAATTAAGTTTGTGCAATGTTGGATATATCTCTTGGGAGGAAGGCTATATGGGATCTCTTTCGGTGTAAACATCTTCATAGGCTTGGTTACGAGGTTCACCAACTCGGGGATCTTATTTTGCACTAGGTTTCATCTACCAAGAGAAAAACACAAGGTTGATCAACATCCTTCAACGACTTATCTACCTCAAACTTAGAGAGCAAGGCATTTCCTTTATAATCTTCATCCTTCATGGGTGCTAAAACGATCCGAATACCATATTGAGTGAAAGAATATGTTTTTAAATCCATCATGTATGACGTGTTGACCATTATTATCATGGTCTTTCAAGTAAGATATGGCGAGAATCCTTAGAGACGATGTTACATCATACTTCATCCTTGTATTTGCTTCCAATAGAGAAAGGAATAAGACAGTTTCAGGAAACTTGGACTTCGTTACCCTTTAGCCAAGAAATCTTACAAGTGGGCGAGGCATGGATGCGAAGTTCCGCTCCAATATAGAAGTTGCTACAACATTCTCGTCTATCAATGATCATCTTACACACCTAATATGAAATGCACGTAGTACGGAAGAGTTATGCTGTAATCAATCATCTTCTTTTCTACAATCTCCCAAGAGGTAGCCTTGGTTTTTCCTTCACAAGATCATTACCCCTTGATGTGTTTTCATGAGATTTATGCATGCTTCTTGAGTTTTGAACGCTACGATCTTGACTTTTTTTATCATTAGGAACATCTTTATAATCAATCATCCTCATGATGGTGCTAAGCCAATTAAGAAAATCCTCTAGTGAGTTCTTTCCTTTTAAATTCTCATTGGCTTGGTCCGTTCTCATGAATGGGTAGGATTCAGTTTATATGAGCAACTTGATGTGGTTCCCTATGTTACTCCTCGTTATTTGATTGATATTTTGCCTTCCATGGAAAGGAGTTTTAGACTCTTCATGAACTGATTCGAAGCCATACGAAGCTTTCTCTTCTTCCTTTTGGTCAAGCTTTGTTGAAGTTGTTGCGTGAGAGTTTGTAGTGCACCAATAATTACCACCATTGTTTTGTTCATGACCTTGGCCGTGTCAACTAGTCATCCATAGCTTTGATATCAAATTTGATAACGAGTTACCCAGAAGAGTCAAGCTCAACTCTAAAGGTCATCCAATAAGAAAATTAATAAGCACAAAATATGCGGCTTAGAAACAACCAAGTGACCTACGCTAGGGAACTGCTACTTAGCCCATGTGAAGTTTTCCACTTACACTAAGTGCACATTATCAGATAAAGAGGGATGGACATAGAAAGTGTTCGGATCGGATCTATTATATGATTTGGTCCAAATTAAGACACTCACGTTAGTCAACCACCCATAGAAATTATGAACTACTTTAATGCTAGACTACAACAGTGAGGTCTTAGGGATAATCTTTGAGAGGGCACCCTTTTACCGAGAAATATAGATGGTTGTGTTTCGAAGTGCAGGTGCAGCTAGACAAGGCACTGGCCTCAGCAAGCTGGATCCAGCTATTCCTTCACCACTCCTTTTGGTGACTTTGGTATCTAATCACAGCCCAATACTTCTTAAGATTGACCAGCAAATTAAGAGCCTATTGGTTTGAGAATGTTTGGTTGATTGAAGAAGGAATTGAAGATGTATAAGGCACAATTACAGCTATCAATATAAACGGGGTCCTTACTCGAAAGAAAGTATGTTGGAAGTAGTTTCAATATGGGGATTTCAACTCATGTTATTTCCATGCACAGACAATGGCTAGAAGGAGAAGAAACGACTTACTAGCATTGAAGGATGACCAAACACAGTGGCATGACGATCCAAACCATATGGAGGATACTCCTTGGAATTGTTTCAGGCACTTATCTGCTTCCCTCAGACCCTTAACTGCACAATTCTTACTCTCATACTAAAGAAAGAGAACCCTATGACTATGAGCGATATCTCCTAAATATCTTTATGGAATGTTGTATATAAGATTGTTGCAAGTGTTGCGACAAATAGGCTTTAGAAGGTGCTGCACAAGCTTGTCTAGCAGTTCTAATCTGTGTTTGTTCTGGATCAGCTCATCATACACAACATTCGAGTGCCTTTTGAGCTCATTCATCATATGAACTGCAAGAAGCAGAGAGCAACAGCTGAGGTAGCCCTGAGGATTGATATTCGCAAGGCGTATAATTGAGTAAGTTGGAAATTTCTAAAGTGTATATTCAAGCTTATGGTATGGGATCTCATACAAAATTATTTCAATTTATTCTGTCTTCAATCACTTGTATGCAATGTCATATAAATACTAATGGTAGATGTCTTAGGCATAGAGTACCTACGCGAGGACTTCGGGAAGGCGGCCCCCTCTTTCACCATATCTATGCTTTGCACAAAGGGAACGTTGCAGTTGCTTGGGAGTGCCGAATAGGATGGGCGGATTCATGGACGTACAGTGTGCCACTCCAACCCAAGTATCTAACACCTCCCGTTTGCTAGTGATTGCTTTTTCTTTTTTAGGGCCATACTACTTCTTACCTCATGCCTCGCTCCCTTTTGGAATAGCAGGGGAGCAGCTAGCACGGAGTTTGGCGGAACCCTGATGGCAAATGAAGGGGAAGCAAGGAGAGTTAAAGATGTCCAACCTGACGTCTGATCATGCAGTAACCTTATTGAAATCCGGCATCTACTGCAGCTCAACTGTCATTGAGGAGCGAAGGATCCTAGGTGTAGGATGTGCGATTTATTCACTCGGGGTGCATATTGGGACTTTGTAAACACTAAATTTTGTTTTAGGAAAAGATGTTTTTAAAAATTGTTTGCGCATGAGATGAGACCACGGGTCATGATTTTTATAAAAATTAAAGTTGATGTGAAGGAGAAATGAAATATTTTTGAAGAGAGAAGAAAAGGTGAAATGTCAAAGGCTTCTAAGCCAAGATGACAAAACATGCTTCACAAAAAATTTACTCCATGAGCTAAGTCGAATATAGCTGGTATCTTACTCCTCCTTAGGTATTTCTAACCTTAAATAAACTTGGTTAAAAAATTTCTTGTTCAGTTACACCCAGTTTTTTTAAGAAAAACTCTATTGAGTCAAAATCAAACTTGCTTTTTGTTCATGAGATTTTATCAAAAAGAACTTTTTATATTGGATATTAATTATTGGCTGATTTTTATATTAATGATGCATAAAATTTCAAAACTTAAATGCACATATAAGTTTATTCACATTGAGGATACCAAACGAGGATTTATTTGTAAAAATAATCATTTCAATGAATATCTATATATATATGTATAAGGGGCTAGTTTTTCATAAAAGCTTTATATTTGAAAATTATTGAACACATAAATGTAGAACAAAGTCAAAATTTGTAAAAGTTTCTTGTCATGCTCCCCTTTTGCTCTTATCACTACCATTTTACCAAAAAGTTTTACATTTATGTTTATTTTAAAAACAAGGCAAAAGAGAGAGCCTTTATTCAAAAAGGCATATGATACATTTATGTATATGACTCAAGACTTGACTTAACTTAAATCTCATTAAACCTAGCCTAGGTAGCCCAAGCTCATTGACCCCACATGTTTTAGTTGACCCATATTATGGTTCTAAAATTTATTTTGAGTCAAAATTTTCTATTCAAGCACTATATTATAAATTCAATTTTGAGTCAAATCAAGCCTTACATTCACCATGACTCACCTCACCTCATTGAAATCAACTCCATATGGAGCCACAATGGGTTATTCCACTTTGATGCTCAAGGTCAACAATTATCAAGCTTCATTAAATTTTTAAGTTAAAGACAAACACTCAAATTGTGATCAAGTCACCATGAGAAGCCATCCGAGCCATGTCAGGCCTCCAAGCTAAAGTAAGCCACCCAAGGAACCTCCAAGCCATGTGGAAGTCAGCCAAGTCAGTTATGCTATCAATCCATCAAGCCAAAATGGAATCGACTTAGCTATATATGATTTTAAAATCAAAGAAAAATGTATTTTACAGCTTTAAAGTCCTATTCTTTTGGATTTGTTAGAGATCTTATAGAGATTAAATCTAATTGTTTCTTATCACTAAGGGGCTGAACTCTCTACAAATAGGCCCCTTGGTCTCCCATTATATTCATCTCTATTTCATCCAAGGCAAGGTAGTAATAGAGTAAGTTGTCCCTTTCTTCCTCTTTCTTTCCCTTCTCTTTAGTGTGCTTGGCATATGCATGCTGTCCAAGGAAAATCTATCAAGCGAGCTGGTTTCTTTCAAGTCCCAAATATCCAAGGTGATTTCCTAATGGTAATCATCTAGTACAACAACAACTAAGCCTTTTCCCATACTAGATGGGGTCAGCTAACGGTAATCATCTAGTATATGATAAAAACAAAGAAGATGATAAGAGCCTTACCAAAAATGAAGATGGGCATGGAGCAAACATTTTAGGGGAGGTTCAGTAAGCAACAAAAAATTGGGTCCACTAACAATCGAGCTAGTGAAAGTGTGAACAAATATTCCAACTCCTTATCAAAAATGGCAAAGATCTTTGTTGGCCACATCCTTTATACTCATTAGTTGTTCTTAGATTGTAGGCAAACCCACCACAAAGGAAATCCTCCATGGTTGTAGCGACTCTAACACCTCAAAATTTGAAGTAGTGGTACGCCCTCCTAAAGTCTCATTTGAATAAATGAGGTTAGAGATCCCTTGGATGAACTCAAATTGAAGGGCCAAGCATTGGGGATAATATCTTTCAACCATCATCCGATTAGAAAAGGAAGACGATGCTTCAACTCCATTCAACAAATCTCAAGCATAGGGGATTCATTGCTAATTTGTTGATGATGTATACACTTAGGAACAAACAATTTCTCCAACACATGATGAGTCGTGAGTTTGACGAGCTAGTTGAAAAGGTTGGTATTATTGGAAGGTTTTAGGTGGAGTAATTTATCAAAGAAAATTGATAATGCGCTAGTTTGTGATCAAAGTCTTAGTAGTACATGTCTTAGTAGTAACACATGATGAGTCACAAGTTTGTCTGGAGAAATTATGGTTGTTTAATTGAAAAAATATAAATAAATCCAATACTACAAAAACCACCATAGGCCAAAAGCAGTATTCGGTTGCTTTTTGCGAACAAGGTGAGAAATAAATGCAAGTATCCCTCAGTAAAGGGTACTAAGGAAGGAGTAAAAATCGAAGTGATGGCCGAAGATCAATGCCTCAACAATGACACTACTCTGTATCCACCATGCTACTTGGACAAATGACAAATCTACAAAGCCAAAAAAAAAAAAAAAACTACATGCTTGTCCATAATTACCTCTCCATTTTGCTGAACATTAGCCTCAAGAAAACCTTTGTTAGACAAGTTGTTCGAATAAAAGAAGAACTTATGGGGAGCCTAGGGCATGAAATTCAACACCATCACAAGGAAAACAAATGATGGTGTGCATGTCAAAAAGCATGGGGCCAACCATGCTCAATTTAAAAATGAAGCAGTTGATGCTAGTGGGATAGAATCCTAAGAGGCCGAACAAAAGATTAAGGTCTACTGGAAAGACGAGTCCAAAGTAAATCAAATGATACATACCCCATTAATGTCAACTTTTTGTGCATCTAGCACTCACTCAATTAAACCATTGAACATATTCCCTAAAAGGTTTTGGTAAGTACAAAATTCTTTTAGAAAACAATCACA